>PVKV010003594.1:0-141826 GCA_004027835.1 Alouatta palliata | reverse complement strand
ATTCTCCTGCCTCAGCCTCCCAAGTAGCTGGGACTACAGGCACGTGCCACCATGCCCAGCTAATTTTTTTTTGTATTTTTAGTAGAGACGGGGTTTCACCATGTTGACCAGGATGGTCTCGAACTCTTGACCTCGTGATCCACCCGCCTCGGCCTCCCAAAGTGCTGGGATTACAGGCGTGAGCCACCGCGCCCGGCCATTATTTGCTTTCTTAAAGTTGACTGAACACATACTGTTTTTAAGTATAGAAATACAGCCTAAATTTGGGGCAATTCTTTATGCGTTCAACAGTGATTTAAAAAATGGATTTATTGGCCAGGCGTGGTGGCTTATGCCTGTAATCCCAGCACTTTGGGAGGCTGAGGCAGGTGGATCATGAGGTCAAGAGATCGAGACCAGCCTGCCCAACATGGTAAAACCCCATCTCTATTAAAAATACAAAAATTAGCTGGGCGTGGTGGTGTGCACCTGTAGTCCCAGCTGCTCAGGAGGCTGAGGCAGCAGAATCACTTGAACTCAGGAGGCGGAGGTTGCATTGAGCCAGGATCACGCCACTGCACTCCAGCCTGCGAGACAGAGCAAGACTCTTTCCCAAAAACAAAAAAAAATGTATATCAATACTTTGCTAAATTGGTTCAGTAGTTGAATGTATTAAATGACCAAACTGACAGGTTATTTGGGCTGTTTGGTATTTACACATATTATGTACTAGTCATTTTATGTTGTACAACGATTAAGATACGGGCTCTGAAGTCAGAGCCATGTTTGAATCTCAACTCTGCAGTTGTGGCTATGTGACATTGGTTAAGTTTGTAACCTTTTGGAAATTTTTTTGTGAAATGAGGAAAATCATAGCATATCCTTAAAATGTTATTTGAACAATAAGATATAAAGTTCTTAGCACAGTGATTGGTATCTACCTATACAGTAAACAGAAGTATACGTTTACCATGATTATATCTTCTCTGATGATAACCTAAGTAAATGTCTGTTACAGATGATTTAAGATAGAAATTTATTACTTATTAAAATTATAAATTATTTAAAATAGAAATTAAAAGCATAAAGATGAAATAGGGTTTCTGTCATCTCAAAGACAGGATTTCATGTCTTGATGATTTTCTTTGCTTTTGCTTTTTCTCTTTTGAGATGAGTGTTCCTCTGTCACCCAAGCTGGAGTGCAGTGGCACAATCTCCACTCACTCCAACCTCTGCTTGCAGATTCAAGTGATTCTCCTGCCTCAGCCTCCCCAGTTAGCTGGGACAAAAGACGCCCACTACCATGCCCGGCTAATTTTTTTCTTTTTTTTGGTATTTTTAGTAGAGATGGGGTTTCGTCATGTTGTCAGGCTGGTCTGTAACTCCTGACCTCACGTGATCTGCCAGCCTCACCCTCCGAAAGTGCCGGGATTGCAGGCGTGAACCACCGCGCCCAGCCTTTTCTTTCCTTTTTCTCACCTTAATGTTTTTGTTTGTGTATTTTCTACAAAACTGTGGTAATAACTATATATAACATCTTATAGCTTGATCATTTCATGTTAAGTGTGAGCATTTTCACAGTCATAACAAATTCTCTATAAAATAAATTTAAAAGAAAAATTTTATAGAGACAGGGTGTCACTTTGTTTCCCAGGCTGGTCTCAAACTCCTGGCCTGAAGCAGTCCTTCAGTCTCGGCCTCCCGAAGTGTTGGGATTATAGGTGTGAGCCACTGTGCCCAGCCACAATTATTTTTTAATGGATATATAGTATTCTTCTTATGGATGTCTTTATTTCTGGTATATAAGGTATTTCAGGTTTCTTAACTTAATGGCAATTATGGAATACCTTTGTTTACAGTTGCAGTTATTTCATAGACTAGCTTTGTAGGAGAATTACCGAGGCAAAGGCATTGAAGTTTTAATGCTCCTGTGTTAAACTGATTTCTAGAAAGGTTTCAATAGTTTATGGTCCCACAGTATATGAGAGTCTTTTATTCCATCCTGTTAAGCATTGTGTATTACTATTTTTTGAAAGGCAGCAACTGGCATTTATTTTAATTTTCAACTCTTTGCTTTTCCTGAATCAGAAACTTGTTTTCTGTTCATCAGTCCTTATATTTATTACTTTTTTTTTTGTTCACATCCATTGCCTGCTTGTATCTTGAGCCTGCCATTTTCTTTACCTTTCTTATTTAGTAAAACAATTTTAACTTTTCTTATTTATTATAAGCATTTTCTGTTTATGAATATCTCCCTATAATGAAAGTGTCTGCTTCTTTTCAGATTCATCATTTTCTGGATTTTGTGAAACAGATTTACAAGGAGCTTCCAAAAGTAGTGGTATGTTTTTATTATGGTTTTAATCTATTGGTTACATTTGTTTATTCCTTATTCCAAAAAGACTTTAGAACAGTTGGGTTGAAGAAATAGTGTGTGGAGAGGGATACTGTTTTAGAATGGGGAATGTTTAGTGATAGTTAAAAGCTAGGTGGATAAATCAGCCATTCAAAAAATTAGCTTTTTTAGTTTCTCTATTTAACTTAAGTATTTTTTTTTTGTACATAAAGGCAATATATTTTTATTATAGAAATTTTGGAAAAAATAACTGTCATAATTCATTTACTTGTAAGCAACCATTGACATGGAGGTTTTGCTTTGTTTTTTACTTTGTGCATTTTAAAGATAGTTGATTTTATGGGATTAAAGACTTTTTGGGGAGGTGATGTATATTTTCAGTGTTTTTTAATATTACTAACATTTTTTTCGATCTTGTTAAAAACTCTTTACAAGCAGTGCCACAATATACAGATTTGTGGAGTAGAAGAAGAAAATCTCATCTCCTCACTTATTAGAAGTAAACGCTCTTGCCAGCTTGGAACAGCTTCTTCTGGACTCTTCTGGCAGTCATGATTCTTTTTTTTTTTTTGGAGTGGAGGGACAGAGTCTCTGTCTGCCCAGGCTGGAGTATAGTGGCACCATCTCGGCTCACTACAGCCCCCACCTCCTGAGTTCAAGCAATCCTCCTGCCTCAGCCTCCCAAGTAGCTGGGATTACAGGAGTGCATCACTAGACCCAGCTAATTTCGTATTTTTAGTAGAGATGGGTTTCACCCTGTTGGTCAACCTGGTCTCGATCTCCCGACCTCAGCTGATCCCCCGCTCCCCAGCCTCCCAGAGTGCTGGGATTATACGCATGAGCCACTGCACCCAGCCGAAAGATTTCTTTTTAGTCTTTAAATAAAGTTTTTAAATTGATGTAGGATAAAGTGGACTCCCCTTGGCATTTAAAGGATTTCGGGCTGGGGAGAATGTATAAAACTTAAAATCAGTGACTTTGAGGTGTCAGGTCCTCCCACTTGCCCTCCTGCCAGAGCCTGAGCGCTGCTTTCCACAGGCCGCTGCTTTGTTGAACGTGAAACCCAAAGCCCGCCGAGATCGAAGGATGACAGTGAGATCCTGGCTTTTAAAAATGTCCTGTGTTTTGGCCAGGTGCAGTGGCTTACCTCTGCAATCCCAGCACTTTGGGAGGCCCAGGCGGGTAGATCACCTGATGATGGGAGTTCGAGACCAGCCTGGCCAACATGGTGAAACCCCATCTCTACTAAAAATACAAAAATTAGCCAGTGTGGTGGTGTGTGCCAGTAATCCCAGCTACTCAGGAGGCTGAGGTGGAGACTCGCTTGAACCCGGGAGGTGGAAGTTACAGTGAGCCAAGATTGTGCCACTGCACTCCAACCTGGGCCACAAAGCGAGACTCTGTCTTAAGAAAAAAATTTCCTGTGTTTTGCTTCTGTTCCCTCCTGATTTCTATTTAGAGAATGAAAAGTTAATCGGTGGGGACTGCCAGCCTGTAGTTTCTTCCCAAGAGGATGAAGTGCCTTCTTTCCTACCTAACTGTGGTAGGAATGTAATATTGTTTATATTTCATCATTTATTAGCTAGGGAAAAAAGAGTAGAAAATACTTTTAGGCAAACTTTGGCTTTCTCTTGTTGAAGGTGTGGAACATGGTCCCTATCGTGTCATCTTAGGGTCCTGTGTGAAGAGTAAACATCTAGTGTGTGTTGGTTTAGGCTTTAAAGGGCATTGGAAAATCAATGGCCGAGTCCAAATACTGTGGAGGTGGTACAGTATAACATGTAGAACATTCTGTTTTTTTCACCCAAGAGTCAGGTTTTTTTTTTGCCTTTTTTTTTTTTTTTAAATGATTATTGGGTTTGACTTTAGGAAAAAATACTTCTATTTTTATGTAGAACCGCTACTTTGAGAACCCTCAAGTGATCCCTGAGAACACAGTGCCTCCCCCAGAAATGGTTGGTATGATAACAACAATTGCTGTGAAAGTCAACCCGGAGCGTGAGGACAGCGAGACTCGAACAGTAAGCGTTTCTGCTGTTTTGCTACTGAGTTGTTTCTACCCATGGCTCCTGTGGTTAAGATACTGTCCTGTTAAACCATTAAAGTTTTTTCTTTTTTTTCCCCCTTAAATATGTGGAGGCATTTAAGACAAATAAACAAATGTGTGTGCCTGGCAAAGCATCACTCGTCTTTCTCTGCAGCCTGGAAGGGGTGAAGGTGACCTGTTGGGTGTCATTGATGCCAGGCTAGAAAGATAAGGTTGTTGTCAAAACCCAGAATCACCTACTCTGCTGGGAAGAGCAGCAGACCAGGCGTGGGGTCTCTGTACTGTCCTTTAGCTTTGAGTCTTTTGACATTAATAAAGCCCCTTAAACTAGAGATAAAAACATATAGCTGAGTGACTGAGAGTGTGAGCTCTGGGACAGAGAGCTCCAGTACAATGCCCCGGCCCCACCTACTGGGGTTTTCTGACTCTAGGAAAGTTAATGAGCCTGCGTTCTGACCTTATTTTTCCTCTCGTTGTTTGAAAAACCCGTCTCACGGACTTTGTGAAGGTAATGCTAGCATGGTCCGCAGGTAACGTATCATATTATATTTGTGGTGTCTGCCACACAGGTAACATGTTTTGAGCATTTACTATGACAATTTTTGTAATAGAATTAAGAATACTACCATGTTTGTTTTGCTGAAATGGTTGTGCAGAGTGTTTCAGTTTGTTCTAGGATGAACAAGAAACTTTGAATAAAGCTTTCCTTTCGTTGTTCTTAAATTAGAAATTCATTTTCTGAGTATCATTCCTTTGTATTTTCTTGTTTCCTTGTCTGTCCATATCCACTGCCCATTTGTATTTCGAGCCTAACATTTTCCTTGTTTCATGAGTCCTTACATATTAGGACTGTTGAACTTTTCTGTATCGTAAGCATTTTCTGTTTAGAAATATCTGTGAATAAAACTGCTGGGTAAATTGTACTTTGTGCAGTTCTTTTAAATAAGTAAAATCATATCTATTTGTTTTAAAAATTTCTCAGGTGATTTAAATCTCCAAGTTTTGACATATTTTCCTGTAGTGTTTACAAATGATTATGTAGGAAAATATGAAAACCTTTAGGCCAGGTGCGGTGGCTCACACCTGTAATCTCAGCACTTCGGGAGGCCAAGATGGGTAGATACCTGAGGTTAGGAGTTTGAGATCAGCCTGGCCAACATGGTGAAACCCCATCTCTATTAAAAAAACACAAAAATTAACTGGGCGTGGTGGCTCACACCTTCTAATCTCAGCACTTCTGGAGGCCGATATGGGCAGATCACGTGAGGTCAGCTGTTCGACACCAGCCTGGCCAACATGGTGAAACCTCATCTCCACTAAAAAACACAAAAATTAGCTGGGTGTGGTGGCACATGCCTGTAATCCCAGCTACTCAGGAGGTTGAGGCAGAAGAATTGCTTGAACCCAGGAGGTGGAGGTTGCAGTGAGCCAAGATCGCACCATTGCACTCCAGCCTGGCAACAGAGCGGGACTCCGTCTCAAAAAAGAAAATATGAAAACTTTTATATTAAATGATAGTTCTGCATACTTTGTTTTCAACATAGTTTGAATCTTTCATCAGAAATATTTACAAACAGGTGTCACTGTTTTCCCTTCTCTTTCAGTGGGCGATTTTAAATGCCACGGTGGTAACCTGGGTTCTACCCGTTTCTGTCTTCTAGCATTCCATCATTCCAAGGGGATCACTTTCTCTGAAAGTGTTGGCAGAGTTGCCCATTATTGTTGTTTTAATGTATCAGGTATGTGTATTGCATATTAGTCTCTTGGGTTTTGGGCTTATTTTATGAGAAAATTGACATCTGGGGCAGAAAGAGGTGTATAATACATGCTAAATAATGTGATGATTCTTTGGTATGCCAGATTTTGTTGCCATAGCAGAGTGTAGATGGTAAAAATCTGTTATGTTTGCCTTTAGCTCTACAAACTGAACATCCACAATGTTGTTGCTGAGTTTGTGCCCTTGATCATGAACACCATTGCTATTCAGGTGTCTGCACAAGCCAGGTAAGGTGTCACTGTAGCCAGCTGCCACAGTACCTGGCTTCCAAGTAAAAACACACTTGCTGTTCTCATTCCTAAGACATGAAAATTATGAGTGATAAAATTATGGTAAAATTGTATGCACTGTTGACTTTCTGAACCTGTGTTTTCATTGATGACAGTTGCAGCTATTTTAGTTCTCAATTTGGAAAGATGAGATAATATCCTGTATTTTGGTGTGTTGTAAACTAGAAACATTGCCATGCATTACTGTGCTCACCAACAGCTATGGCATATGCAAGCCTTTCTCACCTTCAAGGCTTTCTTCTTGCTGATTGTTCAGCGTGAGTGCTAGAATGTTCTTTATCCCCTTGGTTCCCCATTAGCCTTAATCTCCAGATAGGCTGTGTCCATCCTTTGAAGCCTCTTGGTGAAGCCTATTCTTAAACCTAAGAATGTTCCTCCTGAGACCATCTTCATGCCCTCGCCTGACTTGCAGCCTGTCTGGCTGAGTCGTTTGAGGACGGGATCTGAGGAGGAAACCTCTTTGGCCATCGCCACAGCCCTAGTCTGGGTCTTGCACTCAGCAGATGTTACACGAATTCTTTCTGTGAAATAAGTGGACTGGCCCGGCCCTGGCTTTGTGGGATTCACATTGGAACAGCTGTGGAATGGGTTGGAGAACTGTTTGGTGTGTTCCTTAAAACTTTCTGTTATTTGGAATTGCACGAAAAGTATAGACACCTTTGCTATTGTTGCTGTGTCGTTCAGGTCTCTGTGGAAATGAATCTATCTTTTGGGCTTTGTCATTGTTACAGGCTTTTAATTAGCACTAACATCACCCAAAATTGAGAGCTAATGTTTGTATTCTCTTTTCATTCAGGCAACATAAGCTTTACAACAAGGAGCTGTATGCTGACTTCATTGCTGCTCAGATTAAAACATTGTCATTTTTAGCTTACATCATCAGGATTTACCAGGTAAGGTCATTGACTTTTATGTCAGATTTACTGAGATAATTTACATACAGTAAAATTCACCTTTTGTGGGTGTCCAGTTCTAGGAATTGACAAACGCTTACAGTTGTTAATCATACTAACACATCAAAATATAGAACATTTGCATTACCCTCCAAAATTCCATTGTATGCATTTGTTGTCAGTTTCTTCCCGCCACCTCCATCCCCAGCTACACACCGATGTATTTGATCCCCATAGTTCTGTGCTCTCCAGAATGTCATATAAATGGAAATGTCCGTTGTCTAGTCTCTGCAACCTTTTGACTCTGGCTTCTTTCACTTAGCAGTAATGTTGAGATATGGCCTTGTTTTACTGATGATTCATTACTTTTTATTGCTATGTAGTTGTCTTTGCTTGGCAGCCTTGACAAAATCCCATAGGCTAGGTTGTTTACACAGCAGCAGTTGTCTCACAGGTCTCTAGGCTGCAAGTCTGAGATCAAGGTTCTTGTTTCTGGTGAGGGCTTCCTTCCTGCCTTGCAAACAGCTGCCTTCTGCTGTGTCCTCACAATGGCGAACAGGGAGGGAGGGAGAGTTCTTTCTTCCTCCTCTTACAAGGCCACAGTGCTGCCAGATAATGGCCACAGCCTTATGGCCTCACTGAACTTTTCATCCCCTCATGAAGACTCTGTGTCCAGATAACAGTCACATTTGGAGTTAGGGCTTTCACAGGGAAGTTTAAAGGGACACAGCCCAGTCCACAGCAGTAGAATCCCATTGTGTGGATGTATCATGGTGTGTGTTTATCCATTCACCAATTGATGAGTATTCAGATTATTCTTTTATGTTTTTAAAAACAGCTTTATTATTATTTTTTGTGACAGAGTCTCACTCTCTTGCCCAGGTTGGAGTGCAGTGGCACGATCTTGGCTCACTGCAGCCTTTGCCTTACTGGTTCAAGCTATTCTTGTGCCTCAGCCACTCGTAGCTGGGATGACAGGCATGCACACGCCTGGCTGATTTTTGTATTTTTTGTAGAGGTGGGGTTTGACCATGTTGCCCTGGCTGGTCTTGAACTCCTGGCCTCAAGTGATCTGCCTGTCTCAGCGTCCCAAGGTGCGGGGATTACAGGCTTGAGCCAGGCCTAAAAACAGCTTTATTGAGATATAGTTTGTGTATCTTAAAATTCCCCCTCTTTAAGTATACAATTCAGCGACTTTTAGTTTAACCACAGGTTTGTACCGTTACTGCCATCCAATTTTAGAACAACATCATCACCCCAAAAAGAGACCCCGTCCCATCGGTAGTCTTCCTTGACTATGTGCTCCTGGCAACCGCTAATGTACTTTCCGTCTTCATGGATTTGCCTTTTTTATTTTTGGCCATTATTAATAAAACAGCTATACACATGCACATGCAGAGTTTTGTATGGACATACTTGGTTCATTGACTTTTGCTGCTGTTAGAAGTTGTGTGTTGGGCAACTAGGTGTGAGAGAGATTGGACCTTAAACGGCATTGTCAATAAAACTGATGAGGTTTTGGGTGCTTTTTGAGGAGCATGTATGGTGGATTTTTGTTTCATTTTTCATGCATAGTTGTGTTCTTATTTAATTCATAAGAACTTGAAGGAAAAAATACCTTACCTCCTTTCATTGTTTTTTGAAAAGAATTCTTATACAGTCAGTTATGATTGTTCCATAGTATGGAATAAATTTAGTACTGATCCGTATTAATGGAATTGGATTATAATGTATACTTTTTGTAAGACTTTTATTTCAGAAAAATAAAAGTGAAAACATGCTGAATTGTTTAGAATAAAAACTACTTTTGAAAGCATTTGTAACCGCCCCCCCTTTAATGTATATAACTAGATAATGATAGCTTACATGAAGGAAATGGAACATTTGGTTTAAAAAGTCTAAATTAGGTACCCCTTGATATTTTAATCAGCTTGTGTTATCTTGGTAAACGGCCTCCTGCTGACACCTCAAAAGAAGATTATGATTAGAGCTGTTCTGAGTTGGCAATAAGTTGGCTCCAGTGTCGTTCACAATTTATGTTAATGGGATGACTAAGTAAACAAGTAATTACTTTTAAAAAATCTTACAAGTTTGGTGTGGTGGCTCACACCTATAATCTCAGCAGTCTGGGAGGCCACGGTAGTATGATTACTTGAGCCCAGAAGTTGGAAGACAGCCTGAGCAACACAGAGACCCCATCTCTACAAAAAATGAAAATTAGTCAGGCATAGTGGTGTGCACCCTTAGTCCCAGCTACTCAGGAGACTGAGGTGGGAGGATGGCATGAGCCCAGGAAGTCGAGGCTGCAGTGAGCTGTGATCACACCACTACACTTTAGCCTGAACAACAGAGTGAGACCTCATCTCTAAAAAAAATAAAAATAAGAACAGTCTTGCAGTACTTTTGTCTTTCTGTTCAACAGTGAAAGTAATACATGTTCACTGTAGAAAGTTGGGAAAATACAGAGAGGTACAAAGAAGGCATCCACAGTCTCACCATATAAAAGAAACTGCCGTGTGGCTACACATCCTTATGGCATTGTGTACATGCCACACATACAATTAAAACTTTTTAGATACTGTGTAAGTAGGCCTGCTACTTTTTGAAGATCATTTGAGTCAAGCTTAGTCTTACTGAATTTTTGTTTGTCTGTTTGTTTTTGGGTTTTTTTCACTCGTTTGCCCAGGCTGGAGTACAGTGGTGTAATCTTGGCTCACTGCAACCTCTTCCTCCCAGGTTCAAGTGATTCTCGTGCCTTAGCCTCCCAAGTAGCTGGGATTACAGGTGCCTGCCACCACGCGCAGCTAATTTTTGTATTTTTAGTAGAGACGAGGTTTCACTATGTGGGCCAGGCTGGTCTCAAACTCCTGACCTCATGTGATCTGCCCGCCTCGGCCTCTCAAAGGTCTTACTGAATTTTTAAGAAGCCAATAACATTTGAATTTTTCTTAACACTCTGCATTAACTCTGTCTTCTCACTGTGTTCTTGCAGGAGTTGGTGACTAAGTATTCTCAACAGATGGTGAAAGGAATGCTCCAGTTACTTTCAAATTGTCCAGCAGAGACTGCACACCTCAGAAAGGAGCTTCTGATTGCTGCCAAACACATCCTCACCACTGAGCTGAGAAACCGTATGTCCAGCTTGTCTTGTCTTGAATGCTGGTGCCAGTCCTGTGGCCATCTTTGCAGACTCAGCTGACATTCCATAGTTATGCTGCGAGGTTTCCACATGTCTTTGCTTCCTTCATTGCTGTCTTGGGTTCATTCTTTTCCCTCTTTTCTCTGCCTCCCTGTATTAATCTGTTTTCACACTGTTGATAAAGACATATCTGAGACTGGGCAATTTACCAAAAAAAAAAGAGGTTTCATGGACTTACAGTTCCTTGGCTAGGGAGGCCTCACAATCAGAGCAGAAGGCAAGGAGGAGCAAGTCACATATTATGTGGATGGTGGCAGGCAAAGAGAGTTTGTGCAGGGAAACTCCACCCTTATAAAACCATCAGAGCACTTTGGGAGGCCGAGGCGGGCGGGTGACGAGGTCAAGAGATCGAGACCATCCTGGCCAATGTGGCGAAAGCCTATCTCTACTAAAATACAAAAATTAGCTAGGCATGGTGGTACACGCCTGTAGTCCCAGCTACTCGGGAGGCTGAGGCAAAAGAATTGCTTGAACCCGGGAGGCTTAGGCAAAAGAATTGCTTGAACCCAGGAGGCAGAGGTTGCAGTGAGCCAAGATTGCGCCACTGCACTCCAGCCTGGTGATAGAGCGAGACTCTGTCTCAAAAAAAAAAAAAAAAAAAAAAAACCTTAGATCTCAGCTGGGTGAGGTTGTCCTGCCTCAGCCTTTCAAGTAGCTGGGATTACAGGCACCCACCACCATGCCCGGTTAATTTTTGTGTTTTTAGTAGAGACGGAGTTTCACCATGTTAGCCAGGCTGGTCTCAAACTCCTGACCTCAAGTTATTCACCCACCTCAGCCTCCCAAAGTGCTGAGATTGTAGGCATGAGCCACCATGCCTGACCTCTTTGCAGTACTCCTGCTGTGTGAGAAGGATTTTAGAGGTGTGTTGGGGACCTTTGTAGCACGAGGATTCTTGTAGATATTCTAACGGATTAAAAATCCTTCTCATGCTTACCAGGTCACTTCTGTCCCACTACTGCACAAGCTGGCCCCTTCTGAGGGTTTTAATCAGTATTCATGGCTGCTGCCAGGATTGCTGGCGTCCCAAGCTGCTGCTCTCTAGGGATTGATCACATTAGACTTTTGGGGTTCAGCTTTTAGTCTTCCCTTTTTTTTTTTTTTTTTAACTCTGTTGGCTAGTTGGCTTGATTTTTGTGTTTTTTTTAAACAAGAGATTATAGGACACTTTAGTTTGAAGCCCTTTAGTAGTTCCTGAGACGGAAATAGATGTTAGCATTACAAGTCAAAAAAGTTTTAGTGGAAAGAAACGTTTCGAGAATCGTGTTAAATGTTAACTGTGTGTTACAGTCAAAACGTCCACTTTTACAAACATTTTCTCTTCACCTTTTTTGGCACCTGCAGCGGGATCAGATGGTAGTAGCCCATTTTCACTCATTCTGAAGAGCCAGTGGTTTGAGAAAACCTGCCAGTTTAACAAGTTCCGCATTTTCCTAGAGATTCTGATTCTGGGTCATGGAGAGGATCTGGAAAGCAGTGGGCATACAATTCAGTCTCCCATCACTCCTCCCTCTGCTAGGGGTGTTCCCACCTCCTCCAGCGAGTTCTCCACATCATGGCCAAGCCCTTCGCTCCCCTCTGTGCCTCCTTCATTTTGGCCACTTGACTGTAGCCTTCACGGACTGTTGCGTCCTGTCACCTCAGAAGGGCCTGCTTGTCGCTGCTTCCGTTTGGCTGCTCCGTGTGCTGCCTGGCTGTGGAGTTACCCAGAGATGTGCATCTTGCACATTTTGGTGTCTGCATTTTTTTTTTTTTTTTTTTTTTTTTGTGACGGAGTCTCCCTGTATTGCCCAGGCTGCAGTGCAATGGCACAATCTCAGCTTGGCTCACTGCAACCTCTGCCTGCTGGATTCAAGCAGTTCTCCTGCTTCAGCCTCCTGAGTAGCTGCGACTATGGGCATGCACCACTATGCACAGCTAGTTTTTTGTATTTTTAGTAGAGATGGGGTTTTACCATGCTGGCCAGGCAGCTCTCGAACTCCTCACCTCATGATCTGCCTGCCTCGGCCTCCCAAAGTGCTGGGATTACAGGCATGAGCCACCATGCGTGGCCATCTGCTTTTCTTTTATGCCTTTGACCCTCAATAGCTATTAGCTATAAAATGTACTTTATTTGACTTACTGCAGCTGGCTTTATGTCAAGCTTATTCCAGTGCCTAAACATCCTTTGGGATGATTGTATTAATAGAGCTCCCCAGGGGAAGGGTGGACATGCTGTCACTACCCCCATCTGCACATCCTCAGGGCCTGAATTGTTCCTAAGTGGTGACCAGATGTTTCTGTAGAACCCTGGTTAGGTTCAGGCCTGCGAGGGTGCAAAGAGTAAGTTTAGGGGTGGTTCCACCTGCAAGAATAGAGCCAGAGAGGAACCCCGGGGGGATTCTGGTCAGCATCATCCAGGGAGTTAGGAACCGTAACCTGGGACTCATGCCTATGAGAACATTGTAAAAATGCCTAGACTTTTGTAATTTATATAGCTAAACATCCTTAGGTCTTCACAATTCTTCAGGGTAGTAAAGGGGCATTTAGAGCATTTAGGAGATCCCCTTCCCTTCTCCAAACTGGTTGGGAGGGTGGTGGCGGTATTTAAGGATGGTAGGATGTGCCCACAGTTAAGTATTAGAGGTGTGGTCTCTGCCAGGGGACACCAAGCTGATTTGTTCTTAATCCGATCTCTGACCCTGAACGTGACCCTGACTGCAGTTTGGTAGCAGGTGGCTGGTGTGGTTCAGCAGAGCTGCTGTGTTAGGCTGAAATAGCACTTGTGCCTTTCTGGTCTCCTCTGTGTCCCTTTTCAGACCTGGATTGCACATCAGACTGCGGGCTGGCTACTGTGAAAACACTGTAAAGTAATTTAATGTATAGCTGGTTTTGTTAGTGATCTGTGCAATGGGTATTTGTCTTCTAGAGTTCATTCCTTGCATGGACAAGCTGTTTGATGAATCCATACTAATTGGCTCAGGATATACTGCCCGGGAGACTCTAAGGTATGAGATTAAACCAATGATATCTGGTTGGTTAAATGCCAGGAGCATCGGTTACTGGCACTTAATGTTACAAGTGTTTCAGTGAATGCAGACTGTTAGGCCTTGACACACCTGTTAGGTTTAGAATTGCAGGATTTTTTTTTTTTTTTTTTTTTTTGGTGAGACGCAGTCTTGCACTGTTGCCCAGGCTGGAGTGCAGTGGTGCAGTCTCCGCTCGCTGCAACCTCTGCCTCCTGGGTTCATGCAGTTCTCCCTGCCTCAGCCTCCCAAAGTGCTGGGATTACAGGTGTAAGCCACTGTGCCCCACCAAGAATTGCAGAATTTTTGGAAAGCTCTTAGATTACTCTTTGTGCTTTAGCTTAAAGGAAGAAATCAGAGGAATCATGTTGATTTAAATTTTAGGTAAAACTATCTGACTTTTTAGTGTTTTTTGCTCTTTATATAATGCATCGTTTTGTTAAAAAAAGAGTATTTGATAACCCACCAGGAAGAAAGAAGGGAAGAAAACCTTTTGGTTCTGCACAGAGAGATGGATTAGTGTTGCTAATATCTTAATGTATGCCTGTATAATCTTTGTTTCTTACACTTAAAAAAAATGTAGTTGTGATAGTGGTTACTGTTTCTGAAGCATAAAATAAATGTTTAATCATCTTTACATTATAAAAATGAATCAATGTTTGTCATATTTTGCTTCCAATAAGGAAGGTATCATGGATCTTTTGGAAAAATGTTCAGGATCCTTTGAATATGATACAGTTTTCTCACTGTTTTCTTAGATAATGTTGTAAAACATCAAGACATTTTTTGTAACTTGGGGTTGAACCTGGCTGGAATTGGGCGTTAGATTACGTTACCTCTGCTTGAAGCCCTCTGGTGGCTTTCTGTTATGCTTAGACAAAGCCCAAACTCATGACGGTAGCATCTGAGTCTGCATGATTTGGCTCTGCCTGCCTGTTCTGCATCTTGTGTTGGTCCTTTCTCCTTGAGTTGTTGCAGCCACACCAGCCCCTGTAGCTCCCCTCCCCAACCTGCTACAGCACACTGGCCCCTACAGCTGCCCTCCCTGACCTGCTGCAGCCATGCCAGCCCCTACAGCTGCCCTCCCTGACCTGCTGCAGCCATACCGTCCCCTACAGCTGTCCTCCCTGACTTGGTACAGCCATGCTGGTTCCTACTGCTGCCCTCCCTGACCTGCTATAGCCACTCTGACCCCTACAACTGCCCTCCCTGACCTGCTGCAGCCATGCTGGCCCCTACAGCTGTCCTCCCTGACCTGGTACAGCCATGCTGGTTCCTACAGCTGTCCTCCCTGACCTGGTACAGCCATGCTGGTTCCAACAGCTGCCCTCCCTGACCTGCTACAGCCATGCCGGCCCCTACAGCTGTCCTCCCTGACCTGGTACAGCCATGCTGGTTCCTACAGCTGCCCTCCCTGACCTGCTGCAGCCATGCTGATTCCAACAGCTGCCCTCCCTGAACTGCTGCAGCCATGCCGGCCCGTACAGCTGTCCTCCCTGACCTGGTACAGCCATGCTGGTTCCTACAGCTTCCCTCCCTGACCTGCTGCAGCCACTCTGACCCCTACAGCTATCCTCCCTGACCTGCTGCAGCCACTCTGACCCCTACAGCTGTCCTCCCTGACCTGCTGCAACCACTCTGACCCCTACAGCTTCCCTCCCTGACCTGCTGCAGCCATGCCGGCCCCTACAGCTGTCCTCCCTGACCTGGTACAGCCATGCCGGCCCCTCAGCTGCCCTCCCTGACCTGGTACAGCCATGCCGGTTCCTACAGCTTCCCTCCCTGACCTGCTGCAGCCATGCCGGCCCCTCAGCTGCCCTCCCTGACCTGCTGCAGCCACTCTGACCCCTGTACCTTCTTGACTACTTCAGGCAGTTACTATCTCTGGGCCTTTATCTTTCCTGTTTCTTCCATCTGGAAATTGCTGTGGATTTTTGCTTTATGGTCCTTTTCTGTCCTTAAGATCTCAGCTTCAGTGTCACCTCAAAGGAACCTTCCCTGACACCCTGTTTAAGAGTAGCTCCCTCGCTCATCTTTCTCATATACCCTTTTCACATCTCCCCTAGCACATACTAACTTGTGTAGTTTCTTTCTTTACTTGTGTGTTCCTCTGCTGTAAATAAGTTTCCTGAGGGCAGGAGGTCTGCATGGGTTGCTGAGGTGTCCCATGGCTAGTGTTCATGTGTTTAGTTCGGGAAAGAACTTGTAGCCTGAAAATTCTCAATGTGTCTCTGTGAAGCGGTCATCCATATATATAGATTGATTGACCTGTCCTATTTTTGAGCAATAGATCCCATTCAGTGCATGACTGAGCTGGCAATATTCCTTCTTGGGTTAGCTGTATGTGCCGACATCTGTTAGCAACTTTATGACATGCACAAAGTTAACCTTTTAGCTTAGGAGGTAAAGATGGAGGCATCAATACAAAACTTAGCTTGAGCTCCCTTCCATCGTCTATATGGGAGAGAGTAATGTGGGGGAAATGGGCCATGTAACTGTGCCGTCCCAGTAGTGGTGTTCCTGGGGCAGAGGGTGATGTCACCGATGGCCTGCTGCGGCAGGCAAGAGCACTAAGAATGAGCACTAGTGGACGTCTCTGCCTGCAGGCCCCTCGCCTACAGCACATTGGCCGACCTCGTGCACCATGTCCGCCAGCACCTGCCCCTCAGCGACCTCTCCCTCGCCGTCCAGCTCTTTGCCAAGAACATCGATGACGAGTCCCTTCCCAGCAGCATCCAGACCATGTCCTGTAAGCTCCTGCTGAACCTGGTGGACTGCATCCGCTCCAAGAGTGAGCAGGAGAGCGGCAATGGGAGAGACGTCCTGATGCGGATGCTGGAGGTACCAGCTTTTCCAAGAGCTTCATCCACCCTGCGCTCTATCCTGTTTGTGGCTAAATTTTTTTTTTTTTTTTTTTGAGACGGAGCCTTGCTCTGTTGCCTAGGCTGGAGTGCAATGGCACGATATCAGCTTACTGCAACCTCTGCCTCCTGGGTTCTCATGCCTCAGCCTCCCAACTAGCTGGGATTAAGGCATGCACTGTCACGCCCAGCTAACCTTTTGTGTTGTAGTAGAGACAGGGTTTTGCCATGTTGGCCGGGCTGGTCGTGAACTCCTGGCCTCAAGTGGTCTTCTCACCTCAGCCTCCCAAAGTGCTGGGATTACAGGCAGGAGCCACTGTACCTGGCTTGTGGCTAAACTTGAACCAGTGCTGCAGGGGCAGCTCGATCGCCAGGCTGGCTCCCAGGAGTTAAACCACCTAGCTTCAGACTCAGGCTCCTCACATGCTCCACTTCTTTGGACCAGTTTTTTTCATCTTTTCACCTGGGGTGGTGATACCTGCCTCTTAGATCACTGTGAGTTAAATCAGACGGCGCTTGAAAGCTCTTAGCACACTTCCTGGCAAGTAATTAGTAGAGTTATTTTCTGGGGGCATAGTAGCCAGGTGCTAGACTGGCCAAGGACATCTCTGGGGAGATACCCAGAGTATACGGGATATGATTCCTGAGCCTTGGGGGTGCTGGCGGGGTCCCAGAGGGATGAGGCCTGCAGTCCTGGGTGAGATCCATGCCCTGCCTGTCAGGCCAGTCACTCAGCCTTCCTGAGCCAGACTCTGCACATGCAAAATGGAGATGGTGTTGGGAGTAACCAGCACATTTCTTTTTCTTCACATCTGGTACAAAGGAGGTGCCCACATATTACCAGCCTTCCACCAGTTTTGTTGGGTTGGTGCAAAAGTAATTGCAGTTTTATCAACTAATGGCAAAAGCCACAGTTTCTTTGACACCAACCTCATAAAACAAGCAACATGAGTTCGGCAGCTGGTGTCAGTCACATCTTATTTTACTGTGATCTGAGCAGTATTTGTTTGGCCTATCGAAGAGGAATAATTCTGTCTTTCCCCTCGAATTTCTTTTCCCATTAGGTTTTTGTTCTCAAATTCCACACCATTGCTCGGTACCAACTCTCTGCCATTTTTAAGAAGTGCAAGCCTCAGTCAGAACTTGGAGCCGTGGAAGCAACTCTGCCTGGGGTGCCCACTGCCCCTGCAGCTCCTGGCCCTGCTCCCTCCCCAGCCCCCGTCCCTGCCCCAGCTCCACCCCCACCACCACCTCCACCTGCGACCCCCGTGACCCCGGCCCCTGTGCCTCCCTTTGAGAAGCAAGGAGAAAAGGACAAGGAAGACAAGCAGACATTCCAAGTCACAGACTGTCGAAGTTTGGTAAAAACCTTGGTGTGTGGTGTCAAGACAATCACGTGGGGCATAACATCGTGCAAAGCACCTGGTGGTAATTCTGCTCTTCAATTATGTAGACAAACAATACTTTTCATAAAGCGAGTTTTATTCAAGTTAACTTAATATGCTGTCTCTTTTCCAGAAGCTCAGTTCATTCCCAACAAGCAATTACAACCCAAAGAGACACAAATTTACATCAAACTTGTGAAGTATGCGATGCAAGCTTTAGATATTTATCAGGTAAGGAAATGCCCTCCAGCCAGGCTTTTCCATATGGAAAGTACCTCTTAGTACTAGAGGTGCTAGTGATGGGGTGGCAGTGAGAGCTGTTAGTATTTGGATGGTCCACAGTGTTCGTATATGTGCTTTGTTCTACAACATAGCCCTGCATTTATGTAGGAATTCTTATTTATAAGAGACCAAATGTGTGCATTTTGTGGGCCAGATGGTGTAAACGGAATGCAATAGAAATATAAGACTTACATATATTTTTCGTGGTCTGACCACCTACAGGTTTTTTGTTTTTTTAATTCCAAAATTAAGGGGAGAAAGAATTTAAAAGATTTTGGAGGGGGTCATTTATTATCTAATTTAAGTGCTCTATTTTAAGTATGTAACTGATCTGGTTATATAATGAAATATATTCAGAGAGGCTCAGTTTTAATGCCCAGGGGTGGCTTTTCTCTCCTGTATCAGGTCCAGATAGCAGGAAATGGACAAACGTATATTCGAGTGGCCAACTGCCAGACTGTGAGAATGAAAGAAGAGAAGGAGGTATTGGAGCACTTCGCTGGTGTCTTCACGATGATGAACCCCTTAACGTTCAAAGAAATCTTCCAAACTACGGTCCCTTATATGGTAGAGAGAATCTCAAAAAATTATGCTCTTCAGGTATAAAACTCCTTTTTAAGTGTTGTTTGAACATTAAGTTTACAATTGTTTATGTCTTAAATACTTTTTCATTTATTTTGAGCATTTTAAAAATAATGTAGTCAAGGATGTGCTTAATAGAGAAAAATTTAAAGAAATATTAGGCCATAATGTCTTAAAACAATTTTTTTCTTTTTTTTGAAATGGAGTTTTGCTCTTGTTGCCCAGGCTGGAGTGCAATGGTGCAATCTCAGCTCACTGCAACCTCCACCTCCCAGGTTCAAGCGATTCTCCTGCCTCAGCCTCCTGAGTAGCTGGGATTACAGGCATGTGCCACCACGCCTGGCTAATTTTGTATTTCTAGTAGAGACAGGGTTTCTCCATGTTAGTCAAACTAGTGTCAACCTCCTGACCTCAGGTGATCTGCCTGCCTCAGCCTCCTAAAGTGCTGGGATTACAGGCATGAGCCACCATGCCAGGCCTTGAAACAATTTTTAAAAGATTCAGATGCTTTGGATCAGTTCCTTTCATTAGTAGAAATAAGTATGTGGGCCAGGTGCATAGCTCATGCGTGTTATCCCAGCACTTTAGGACGCCAAGGATTGCTTAAGCCTAGGAGTTCAAGATCAGCCTGGGAAACAATGGTGAAACCCTGTCTCTAGAAAAAACACAAAAATTAGCCGGGTGTGGTGGCACACACCTGTAGTCCCAGTTACTCAGGAGGTTGAGGCAGGAGGATTGTTTGAGCCCAGGAGGTTGAGGCTGCAGTGAGCTGAGATCAAACCACTGCACTCCAGCCTGGGTGACAGAGCAAGACCCTGTCTCAAAATCTCAAAAGAAAAAATTGTGATAAATGTAGTCCTTGATATCTGTTGATGAGAATGAAATAACAGACTACGTCATTGAAGTGAACTGCCCTGTTCAATGCTCAGTACACCCATTTCATTTTTTTTTCCTTTGGTGGATAATTAAATTTCTTGGAGTGTGTGATCCAGGTTCGGTTTTATGTTTTAGGAATGCTCACCGCTTTGTCTTAAAGCTGCTTTAGGGAAGGGATTAATTTTGTCACATGCATTTCTTGTTTTGACAGATTGTTGCCAATTCCTTCCTGGCTAACCCTACTACCTCTGCTTTGTTTGCTACAATTCTGGTGGAGTATCTCCTGGATCGCCTGCCAGAAATGGGCTCCAATGTGGAGCTCTCCAACCTGTACCTCAAGCTGTTTAAGCTGGTCTTTGGCTCTGTCTCCCTCTTCGCAGCTGAAAATGAACAAATGCTGAAGGTAAGTCCATTTAGTCTAAGTAGTCCTGTTCAGGGTTTTGCTGTTGTTAGAGATGGCCTCACTGTGTTGCCCAGTCTGGTCAGCCTTCTGGACTCAAGCAAGCCTCCTGCCTTAGTCTCCCCAGTTGCTAGGACTACAGGCACTCGCCACTGTGCCTGGCTTTTGTTTTAATTCTCATTTTCACTTTTAACAGAAACTGTATTGACTCTTTATAAAGTGTTCTTTGAAATAGTAAATATTTGCCAAGCGTGAAAGGGCCAAGTGTGAAAAACATTCCATGTATTTCTAAGCAGTACCTAATTTATCCATCTCATAACGTAAAATGAAAAATCCAGAACTCTTATGGCCAGCAAGTGTACTGTTATTGGTGTCGGCACCACTGATTTTCTTTTTTAAACTAAATTTCTTGTTTTTGGATTACACAAATAAAATAGGAGCAGATTGTTCTTATTTTTAAAAAATTCAGTGATGCAGATGAACTAACTACAAGGAAAAAATGTCTTCACATACCTCTCAAATACGGTGTGACAGTTCTGATTATGTGTCCAAGCAGTGGGCTCACTCCCAGATGCATATTGAAGCCAACACCATGGTACCAGCTTTTCAGGCAAAAACCGTCTTTATTGCAGGTCGGTTGACAAGGACACAGGAGACCACATTCAAATCTGTCTCCCGGAGCTGGGGTCTCAGGGTGGGTTTTATAGGACGAGTAACTGTGAGGGAGATGGAAAAATGCAGTAAGGTATGATTTGATTGAGCTCTGCAGAGAGTCAGTACTGGGTCTTAAGTTCCTGTTGCAACAAAATGGGGCTCCCCTTACTTCTTCATTTGGTCCAGGTACTTGGGTCCCTTCTGTGGTTAACTTTTCCTTCCAGCCGGCCCCAGGGTCACTACTGACGCGTGCCTGGTTCACCTGCACATGCTTGCCGCTTGCAGCCTTGCAGTCTGTTGGAACTGAAATCAGCTCAGATGAAGCTGAATCAGTTTGAACTGGTTCTGCGGTTACAGTTACATTGACAGTTGTCCACTTCACTCAGGTTTTGTTTTTAGAGTCTGTTACCCAGGCTAGAGTGCAGTGGCGCGATCTTGGCTCACTGCAACCTCTGCCTCCCAGGTTCAAGCAATTCTCTTGCCTCAGCTTCCCAAGTAGCTGGGATTACAGGTGCATGCCACCACGCTTGGCTAATTTTTGTATTTTAGTAGAGATGGGTTTTCACCATGTTAGCCAGGCTGGTCTCAAACTCCTGACCCTGTGATCTGCCTGCCTCGGCTTCCCAAAGTGCTAGGATTACAGGTGTGAGCCACCTCGCCCAGTCTTCACTCAGGTTTTGTGTCTTCTCTGTGTTCACAGTCTTGGTAATATGAAAGTGACACATTTCAGGACTGTTTGTTTCTTTTTCCCCTTTAAATTAAGGATTCTGATCAGTCCGTGCTGCTTTATTAACAACATCTTACAGAAGATGTCTCGTCATCCATTTTTATAGATGACTAATCGTATATAACAGCATCTCATCTGTTATTTGAGTCTAGCAAATGGGTAAAACCTATCCCTGGTTACATCACTCACTAAAAGCAGCAGGTAGTAAAATAAAAACCTTATAAAAATACACTCCCTCTTATGGCAAAACATCTTAATTTCTATGAAAATTGAATTTGTCAAAAGAGATGTTTTCTCATGGGAAAATCTGAAGTTGTAAACAAGATCTGTTCATTGGGAGTAATTGCACAGATGGTGAGACAGCTCCGGTAACCTGTGCTTCCACATGGTGCTTTCCTTGTTTTCTTTTTGCATTCTATATTAATTGCTTGTCAACAATCTTAACTTTTGTGTTAATAGAAGGAGAATACTGGCCAAGTGTTGGTAGCTCTGGTAGCTCATGCCTGTAATCTTACAATCCTAGCACTTTGAAAGGCTGAGACAGGAGGATTGTTTGAGCCCAAGAGTTCAAGACCAGTCTGGGTAGCATAGTGAGATCCTTTCTCTACAAAATTAATTTTTAAAAAAATTAGCTGGATGTAGTTGTGTGTACCTGTAGTCCCAGCTACTCAGGAGGCTGAAGAAGGATCGTTTGAATGAGCTCAGGAGGTCGAGGCTGCGGTGCACTTCAGCCTGGGTGATAGAGTGAGATCCTGTCTCTAAAAAAAAGGGGAAAATACTTATTTTTAAATTTAAAGATATAAAATATTTAATTATAACCTGTGTCCACATAATTCATTATCCTCAAATAATTCATTTTTTGCCAGCGTTAGATATGACCGTGCAAAACAACAACAAAAAGCCCAGATTAAAACCTATCAGGACAAACCTAATACTAGAATGTTGGAATGTGGCCAAGTGTGGTGGCTCACCCCTGTAATCCCAGCACTTTGAGAGGCCAAGGTGGGCAGATCATCTGAAGTCAGGAGTTTGAGACCAGCCTGGCCAATATGGTGAGACTCCATTTCTACTAAAAATAGAAAAAAATTAGCTGGGTAAGGGGGTTGCCTGCCTGTAATTCCAGCTACTGGGGAAGCTGAGGGAGGAAAATTGCTTGAACCTGGGAGGCGGAGGTTGCAGGGAGCTAAGACTGTGCCACTGTTCTCTATCCTGGGAGACAAAGTGAGACCCTATCTCAAAAAAAAAAAAAAAAAAAAGAGAATGTTGGAATGCTGTTCAAGAAAAATATTCAAGGAACAATTTTCACATAACTTTTTGTCCAGAATAATATATGTAGTTTTGTAAAATAAATATATCATGCCATATACCATAATAAATTTGTAATTGTATCAGGGAGTATATCAACAGTTTATAGTTACTTAAATATACATGCAAAAAAATTTCATGTGAAACTTAGCCTGTGACATGTCAAAACCAGGATTTGAGTACAAAATACAAAGTTAATGTGCTTTAAAACATTGATTAAAACTCCTGTGATCTACTAGAGTGGTTTTTTAAAAAGATTTATATAAAAATATTTTTCAGTTAAGTCTTCCAAAACCCTATAATCTTTTGAGATGTTTTTTACACTTTGCATACATCTTATTTGATTGGTAGTCCAGTTTCAGTTCCTGTAGGTTACCTTTTTTTTTTTTAAAGGCAGAGTTTCACTCTTGTCAGCCAAGCTGGAGTGCAGTGGCATGATCTTGGCCTCCTGGGCTCCAGTGATACTCCTTCCTCAGCCTCCCAAATAGCTGGGATTACAGGTGTGCACCATCATGCCCTGCTAATTTTGCATTTTTAGTATAGATGTGGTTTCACTGTCTTGGCCAAACTGGTCTCAAACTCCTGACCTCAGGTGATCCCACCCACCTCAGCCTCCCCAAAGTGCTGGCATTACAGGCAGGAACCGCTGCACCCAGCCCCTGTAGGTTACTTTTTGCATTTCATTTGTTATGGATACGAACATAAAGTTTAAGGTAAACTATTTGGAGTCAAGTAAAGATTAGAATGTGCTTGTTTGGTTTTTTCCCTTTGGAGTAAACACATCACAGTTGCCTTGCATTGCTGTCTGTGGCACTTCAGAGTCTGGAGGGTATGGACTCATCTGTGTCTTTTCCACCTGCAGCCTCACTTGCACAAGATTGTGAACAGCTCCATGGAGCTCGCACAGACCGCCAAGGAACCCTACAACTACTTCTTGCTGCTCCGGGCGCTGTTTCGCTCTATTGGTGGAGGTAGCCACGATCTCTTGTATCAGGAGTTCTTGCCTCTCCTTCCAAACCTCCTGCAAGGTCAGAGCACTGACTTTGGTTGCCTTTTAGTCTTGTGTGCCATTTAGTCATGTGTCTAGCCACCCTCATTGCTGGGCTTTATCCTCTGTAACTGGTGAGGGTCATGGTTGCTGGGATGGCATGTGGCACATTGCCACCCCCGCCCTCCCACCGCCCTGGTCCCCCATTGGGACTTTGAAGGGCGTTCTCTTCAGGGATGGGCTCTTCCCCTCCCTCCTCAGCATTGAATGGGGTTTAGGTTTTAGTTGTCCTGGTTAGGGCTTGGTTGCATTTTTATAGTGTTTGGTAAGCAAGTCCAGAAAGTGGTTTCTGGTGGTTTAGGAAGATCGAGGATCTCTAGATTAATAGAGAATCAGAACAAAAAAAGAAAAAGCACATAACAAAGTTGACTTACAGTTAGTTTATATTTCCATTTAGCTTCTGATTTGCGTAGCCAGAATCCTGTAATTCCTGTATAATTAGGAATGCTCTCAAGGTACGTAGTTGATGGGGATCTGGGTTCGTTGAATGCTTATGGGGTGTGAGCTGATTGGAAACACTGTCCCAGGAATTCATTACACTTCTTGGCAAGGTGAGCTCTTGATAAGGGATTGACTCTTCCATATATTTCCTTAACTTCCTTAGAGAAGTGGCATAGGATACCGAGGAGGCAGCTGGGACATCCTTGAATCTATTGCCTGAAATGGCAATGAATCTGCCGTGGGAGGGGCCCATAAGCTGGCTTTGTGTCCACATTTAACCCTGTCTTTGGTCGTTCCTGACCCAAGCCCCTATTCTGTGCAGTCTGATTTCCTCCTGTGCTTTCAGCTGCCCCCAAGTGTGTTCCTCCCTCCTGGTCTCATTCAAGCTGATCTTGTGCTGGGAACTCAGCCCCTTGCCCTCTTCCATCCTCCTTATCCTTTGGATTTGGGACCTGGTTTTGGTGCCCCATGAGGCCATCCCTGATGACTTCTCTTCTCCCTGAGTTCTCGTCCTTCATCCTGCCCGCCCGCACTGCGCAGGATATGCCTTGCCTCGGGTTCAGTGCCATACGACTTTCTTTTTCTAGCTAGTCTTGGCTCTCAGTGGTACTGTCTCAGTTAGGAACGGGTTCAGTAAATCCTTGACTGTCCTCATGAATGGTGGGGAGGGTGGACTTTATCAGAAGGAGGCTCCTCTCCATTTATAATATGCAAAAAAGTAGTTTTGTTCAGAGAATAGACCTCAACTGTGGTTTACTGGAAGCCTGATAGTACAACATAATTTTAAAATAACTTAGAATATTAAAGGGATATAATACTATGATTATAATTTATAACAGTTACATTCGGCCTGTTGTTGCCGCTCAGAGGGTCATGGATGCAGTTATGGGACAGACTAATTACGGGGTGGAGTTTGGACGCACAGAGGTCTCCCTGCAGTTGTGCTGGCATGCATGAGAGAAGGAGGGGCAGTTCTTTTGTGCGTTTAACCTGGGTCCGAGTCCGGGGAGCGCCTTCGCTCTCTGACGGCTGTACCCGCTTCCCTAGGGCTGAACATGCTGCAGAGCGGCCTGCACAAGCAGCACATGAAGGACCTCTTTGTGGAGCTGTGTCTCACCGTCCCCGTGCGGCTGAGCTCACTCTTGCCGTACCTACCCATGCTCATGGATCCCTTGGTGTCTGCGCTCAACGGGTCTCAGACATTGGTCAGCCAAGGCCTCAGGACACTGGAGCTGTGTGTGGACAACCTGCAGCCCGACTTCCTCTACGACCATATCCAGCCGGTGCGCGCAGAGCTCATGCAGGTAAGACTTCAGTGAGGGCGTTAGCTAGGCTGCTTCCCCGGAAGCAGTGGGCCGGCATTGGGCTCTTTGTACTCAAGGGTGGGCTCTCTGCAAGATGGACTGGTGCAACTCTGCTTACTTTGTCTGTGCGAGTCTTTTGATGGATAGAAATATGTAAAGAAGGCCAGTGTCTCATGACTGTAATCTCTGTACTTTGGGAGGTCAAGGAGGGTAGATCCCTTGAGCCTAGGAGTTGGAGACCAGCCTGGGCAACATGGTAAAAACCCATGTCTACAAAAAATACGAAGATTAGCCAAGCATGGTAGCCCACACCTGTAATCCCAGCTACTCAGGGCTCAGGCAGGAGGATCAGCTGAGCCCAGGGAGGACAAGGCTGCAGAGAGCTATGATTGCACCACTGTACTCCAGTCTGGGTGACAAAGTCAGACCCTGTCTCAGAAGAAAAAGACAATGTGTAAAGAAATGCTGTTGGTATTGAATAAACATTGTTTTGCAGCATTGCCTGTTTTTCAGAGAGCTTTCACGAGGTTTATATTCCTAATAAGTTGATGACTGATGAAAGCAGCTGTTATGTTTACTATATGGCCACTATTGTTTCCAGCAAGAATCTCTCCATCCAGGAAAGATCTTCAGTTGCATAGTAAAGGGATATTGACTCTAAAGGGAAGATACAGGCATCTGCTCTATCCGAAGGGAAAAAGAACAGATCATAAAGGAGGTTGTTTTGAAGACATTTGTATTTTTGTTTATTGAAGTTCATCTCTTGGTTTGGTGGGGCATGGTGGTTCACGCCTGTAATACCAGCACTTTGGGAGGCTGAGGCAGGGTGGATCACTTGAGTCCTGAAGTTCGAGACCAGCCTGGCCAACATGGTGAAATCCTGTCTCTACTAAAAATGCAAAAATGAGCCAGGCATGGTGGCAGGCGCCTGTAATTCCAGCTACTCAGGAGGCTGAGCAGGAGAATTGCTTGAACTTGGGAGGCAGAGGTTGCAGTGAGCGCAGATTGTGCCAGTGCACTCCATCCTGGGTGACAGTGATACTCCGTCTCAAAAAAAAAAAAAAGTTCATATGTTAAAGTTAGGTTTTTCCTTCATATTTTGCTTTTGTTACTGATTTGTGATCTGGTTGGTTATCGTTAGAGGATTAGGCTGTCTGTTTCAAAGCATCTGCCCCTTCAGTAGCAGGTATTTGGCCCCAGATAGGAGTAAGAATGCCTGCTTTAGATGATGGCGGCTCAGTTACTTCTAGGAGTCTCTCAACAAATTAGATTGGAGACTGCCGCTAGTACTTGAGTTTGAGGTTGGGAGATTTCCCCTCCCTTCCTGAGATTTAGGTCTTGGGCTTCATCGAGGCTGTAAGAAGATAGCATAGGGTCCAGGTACAGTGGCTCGCACCTGTAATCCCAGCACTTGGGGAGGCTGAAGCAGGAGCATTGTTTGAGCCCAGGAGTTTCAGATCAGCCTGGGCAACATGGTGAAATCCCATATCTATTAAAAATACAAAAAATCAACTGCGTGTGGTGGTGCACACCTGTAGTCCCAGCTACTCAGCAGATTGCGGTGGGAGAATCAGTTGAACTCAGGAGGTTAGACTACAGTGAGCCGTGATTAAACCACTGCACTCCAACCTGAATGACAGAACAAGACCCTGTTTCAAAAAACAAAAGATAAAGATGGCTTAGGGGGTGGTTCACAGTCCCTGCTGGTTACCTGGAGGATTGACGAGAGCCTGCCTTTGGAACGTTAGTGTTGGTTCTAGAAGGCAGACCCTGTGCCTGACCCAGGGTGCATGAACAGCGTGTGGGAGAGGAGGAGGAGATGGTTCTTAGGCCTTGTCACCATCGATGAGAAGGCAGACAGCCCAAGAGAGACACACACAGGGTCAAAGCCACAGGAACCACCACAGGCCTCCAGGTGAACAGCACAGGACCAGCCTCTCCCAGTCCCATCAGTCAGCTGAGGCCATGCAAGCACAGCGGGAGGGCGTGCTTGTTCCCAGGGCTGCCCCCTCCTAAGGACACCCAAGGGTTGGGTGGGCTAGCTGGAGGGTGGATGCGGCAGGGAGTCTTAGAGCACCTTTCTGACAGTTATTAAAGAGAAGCATGTTTGAATCTACAGGAACGTAAGAGAAATTGGAATTTTGCTTGGTTTAGAGAAAGGTACTAAGATTTTATATTAAGGAGTATTGCTAGACATGAATATTTGGCATTGTTATGGAAGGTGATTTAAGAAAATAGATTTACGGCCAGGCGTGGTGGCTCATGTCTGTAATCCCAGCATTTTGGGAGGCTGAGGCGAGCGGATCGCTTGAGGTCAGAAGTTCAAGACCAGCCTGGGCAACATAATGAAACCTAATCTGCACTAAAAAGAAATAACAAAAAAATTAGCCAGGGATATGGTGGTGTACCATATCCTACTCAGTAGGCTGAGCTACTCAGGAGGCTGAGGTGGGAGGGTTGCTTGGTTGGACCTGGGAGGCGGAGGTTGCAGTAAGCCAAGATTGTGCCGCTGCACTCCAGCCTGGTTGACAGAGCGAGACTTCATCTCAAAAAAATAAAAAGGAAGAAAATAGACTTACATAGTGAACTATAGTAATTTTTAGGACCTCTGATAATTCAGATGAAAAAATGTGGAGAAATTTAGAGTTTTTTTGCGACAGTTAAGTGTGCATGTTTCTTTATTTTTCGACACAGAGTCTTGTTCTGTTGCCCAGGCTGGAGTGCAGTAGCTCAGTCTCGGCTCACTGCAACCTCTGCCTCCCAGGTTCAAGCGATTCTCCTGCCTCCGCCTCCCAAGTAGCTGGGATTACAGGCGCCTGCCACTATGCCCAGTGAATTTTTTTATGTTTAGTAGGAATGGGATTTTGCTACCTGGGCCAGGCTGGTCTCAAACTCCTGAACTCAGGTGATCCACCCACCTTGGCCTCCCAAAGTGCTGGAATTGCAAGTGTGAGCCACTACGCCTGGCCTCCCTTTGAGTTTTCATCCGAACCTCGTGAAGGCGTTACCTTAAGAGGACCTTAATGAAAGCATGCTGATTTTCAGGCTCTGTGGCGCACCTTACGCAACCCTGCTGACAGCATCTCCCATGTGGCCTACCGTGTCCTCGGTAAGTTTGGCGGCAGTAACAGGAAGATGCTGAAGGAGTCGCAAAAGCTGCATTATGTTGTGACTGAAGTTCAGGGCCCCAGCATCACTGTGGAGTTTTCCGACTGTAAAGCCTCTCTCCAGCTCCCCATGGAGAAGGTAAGCTTGGAGCCTTGTGACTGTCCTTTCGTTTTAAGCCTTGTGAAGATACTATGTTTCAGTCTCTGTGAAAACGTTAATTAGACCTGTGTATTTTGCGGAGGCAGTTTCTAACTGAGTAGAACCAGATGTATCAGATGATCAGCCTGGTTGGCCAGGGAGCTTTCCTAACGCCAGGAGGCCAGTGGAGGGGCGTCACCTGAGAACTTGGGACACTGGAGTAGCTCCCTCTCCTGGTGACCAGAGGGAGACACCAGCACATCCCGCAGTTAACTGCATCCATTCTGACGCCCTGCAGGCTTACTGAGAACCTGAGTGGAGTCCGTGCCTGCCTCTCTTTGCAACTACACGCAGTACTTTCTCCCAGTCCCTATCCAGACGCAGCTCGCGCTATCTCATTCCTGGCTCTCATCCCGCTGCTGACAGTTCCCGGGTCTCTCTTAGGCCCGTTGGAGACCCTCATTTTATTGTGTGAAAAGCAGACAGTGCCCCCGCACCCTGCTGGAGTGTCCAGCCCGCCGCCTTTGCCGTGTCCCTGTTGAACGCCCATCTCTCCTCCCTGCGCTGCTGTGTCCTAGCCCTGTGTCAGCATCATCTCGTCGTCACATGTGCTTTTCCCCGACTCTGTCACCAGCCCTTCCCCACATGGTGTCAGCACTTGTTTCCATGTCTTTGCAGGACATCATCTAGCGGTTGTGTATTGGTATTTTTTTTTTTTTTTTACGGATATCATGGTAGTTGTTTGAGTGGATCTGCATGAGTTGGGCGTTTCAGTAAGCTGGCTGCCTGCTGGGGTCCTGAGCGTCTAGTAGATCTGATCTTCAGCCAGCGCTGGGGGGCCTCCCTCCTAACTCCACCTTGCTCTGTGACATCATGGTGTAGCACTGAGCCTGTTTACCTCTGTGGAAGACGCGTGCCCATGCAGTGGCTTCTGTGTTCATAACTAAACATCGGGGAGGGAGATGCCAGTACAGATAAGCATCACTCTGGTCTTGTTTTCTGTCATCATCTCACTCTGCCTGTCCCCCCAGCTTCTTTAAGCCTGTGCCTCATCCCCAGCCCTCCCCAACTCCTGCCTTAGGAACCACTGTTCCCTCTCCAGCCTCAGGGTGGGTGCAGTCAGCTTCGAACTGAAACCTTTATCCACATACTTTGCAAATGAATGCTGCTTTCCTCCTAAGAGAATCAGATGGCTAAAATTCTTTTTTGAAAATAGTAACGTCCTTGTACCCGCAGTAGTTTCCCACATCTTAGGTAATTTCCTTGAGATAAAATTCTGCTTGTTTAGCTGCGTCCGTGATAAGGTCAGTATTAGTGCAAACTAAAGCGTCTTCTATTTGACTCTGTATAGACTAACAGCTTCCGCCACCCCCCCACCCCAAAAAATCCCTCTAGAAGTAGTTTTGCCCCAAAGCAGCTGAAGTCTGGAAGAAATCAGGTTTTTGCAGAAAGGTGTGAGATAGGACCGTAAGGGTCCAGGCTCCCTTACAGAGGCTCACCATGGTGCCTGTCAAGGCCTTTTTTCTGAGCAGGACATCCTGCCGGCCTGCAGGCGGATGTTGGCTGCAGCACACCCTGCAGAGCTAAGGAGCCCATGGTAAAGGGAAAGATTAGCATGGCCAAGCCACACACTAGTGAGTTTCCATTAAACCATTCTGCACTTTTGGAGCACTTGGCAGTCCTTGATGCTTTTTGGCAGGTAATTGGCTCATAGGTTATATTCTTAAAATAAAATTTTAGAAAGTATCACCATTTATGACTGTTAACTGACCAGATCACAGTCAGTTCCGCAGTACCCCAGAAGAGCACAGACAAGCCGGAGTTCATCCGGGAGGAGCTGTTGTCATGTGCGCTGTGTGTCTCCGAGCCTGGCAGAAGCTGGAGGGGAGGGCCTCTTTCCCTGTCGTCAACCTCTCCTGTTTCCTCATACAGGGTCTGGGTAAATTGTTAACAAAGATTAGTTATTTGATGTATATGTACGTAATTATTGTTAAGGTGAATGTCTTGGCTGTTAAAGACTTCAGATTACTTTGGTGTGTGATAGTGTCTTCGCCACTGTCTCAGTCAACCGCATTGGAATGACTAGAATAAAAATGTGTATGTGTAGTTATGTAGGCTTTCTGAAAAAAATGATGTAAACCTTTTTCTTTCTTACAGAGTGAGTTTAGTAAAAGCTTAAGAAAGCCATCTTTCAGTTTCGAACCTACACACGGCAAAGTCTGCTTTGCAGAAACTTCGTTATTCTTATTAGGACCTTGATGAGTGTGTGCGGGTGAGGCAGAATCTGGTTTAACCCAGCAAATCTACCACAAGAGGTTCTCTGAGTTCACTTAGTTTCTGTAATCTGCCATTGGCCATTTGAACAAGAAATTGTTAAACTCCATCTTGCATTTTAATTTGAACGGTGCAGTTATTTATTTCATAATACTTCTACCGCCTTTTTTGGAAGCTTTACCTGCTGAATACCTGTTAGGCTGCATTGGCCCATTTGTTCTCTTCAAAAGAAAATGAGCATGAAGCTAGTGCTGTGGCTTAGTTGGTTAAGGCATCTGTCTAGAAATACGCATTACAATTCTTCTGGGTGCTGCAGATACTTTCAGTGAAAGCTTTTTATAATCATGTAATTTCAGCACAAACTTCAGTTTCTTTGTGTCTTGATCATAGGCTATTGAAACTGCTCTGGACTGCCTGAAAAGCGCCAACACTGAGCCCTATTACCGGAGGCAGGCGTGGGAAGTGATCAAGTGTTTCCTGGTGGCCATGATGAGTCTGGAGGACAACAAACACGCACTCTACCAGCTCCTGGCACACCCCAAGTATGTCGGCCATTTCCTTCCCTGTGATTGGGTGGATCCTGCTTTAGGAATTGGGGCTGCAGAGGGGCTCCCAGGTTTCCTGGTGCTAGGAGCAGGCTCCTTTAAGTCCAGCACTTGCCATATTATCTACCTATTCCTTCTTCTTGGGGCCGTAGAGAAAATGGAAAAGCGAACTGGGTGCTTGAGAATCAGAAGGCATCACAGTTGTCGCCTGCCTTCATTGTGTCTTGTCACCTCCTCTATTAGTTTGTAAGCGTGAAGAAATCAAGGGTCATGTCCCTTCTCCCTCCCTTTGTCTCACGTTCTGTCCACAGCAGCTGGCATCTGAAAGGCATCCAGCGGACCCTCTGCATTTTCAGTTGGCAGTGATCTTTTTCCAGATATTTCCTGTGATGTCTGTATCTTGCTCTTACCTCTTGAGACTGTGCATGACCTTGATCTTTTGAGGTAACGCATGTATACCATCTTCCTGCGTTTTAAGTTTCAGGGGATGGATTTTTCTTGTCAATTTTCACATTCCTCACAGCATGAGAATTCATGCTGAGTATATGGTAGGTGCTCAGTTGTATAAAGGACATTGAAGAGAGAGGAGTCAAGGTAACCGAATGCACAAGGAAGTAAAGCAACATGAGTAAGAGCCAGCAGAACAAATGGAAGGCAGAGATAGACCTGCACAGGCTTCAGGTGTTAGCATGATCAGCACTGGGTAGTAACTATGCTTAGAATGTTTAAATTGATGAAAGAGAAACTTGAAAACATCTCCAAGAAATAGAAACCTATAAAATTTGCCCAAAAAATTTAGAGAACCTTTAAGAAGTTGTCAAATACTTATCTAGAATACATGCAGAGAGAGAAAAAGATGGAAAATTCAATAAAGAGAGTAAGAGACATGAAGAGTAGAGGGAAGTAACATCATTTACTTGTAAAAAGAGCAGAGAGACATAATGACTGAGAATTTTCCAGAACTGATGAAAAAGTTAAACAGTGCACAGATTCAAGATGTTCGGTGAATCCAAAGCAGGATAAATAAAAAGTAATCCACATAGACAAACTATAGTGAAACAACTACAAATCAGAAACAAAGGGAAAGTCTTAAAAGATGGCACAACAAGAAGATGACATTCAAATAAATAATCACTTGGAAGCTGTGAAAGCCACTGAACCGTGGACTAAATCTTTAGTCTAAAAGAAAAGAATTGCCAACTTAGAATAATTTATCTGGTGTAATATGACCCATCAATGAGGGTGAAAGATGTTTTCAGATAAAAATGGAAATCTGCCACCAGCACGTCTTCAGTGAAGAGCATTCTAAAGGATGAACTTCATTCAGACAGAAAGTTTCTCCATGGAAGATCAGAGATGGGAGAAGGAAAAAGCCAATAAAATGATAATTCATGACCAGATGTCAATGGGATGCCACTAAAATGATAGAGGGAAACTTTCAGCCTTAACAAATAATAGACTGGGAACCAGCTGCATTTTGAAATCATAATAGACTAGGAACAAGCCACATTTTTATCATCTGGCAAATACACAGAATGTGGCAGATGGACACAACCCAGCTATGAAAAGTGGGGAGTTACTGACACTTTAGCCAGCATGGGCATGTCATCTCAAATGTCATGCCAAGAGAACGAAGCCAAACCCAAGATTATTGTGTGATTTCATTTATATGGAGTTTGTAGCAAAGGCAAAACAGATTGCAGATCAGGGGTTGCCTTTGAGGGGGTAGGAGTGGGGACTGATGTTTTGGGGTGAAGTTTTAAAATTGCATTATAGTGATGATTTACACAACTGTACACATTTACTAAAACCCACTGAACTGTATAATTAAAATGCATCAATTCCATGGCCCGTGAATATACTTCAGGAAAGCTGTTAAAAATCAGAATAGAAGAGAACAAATGTTGAAACTTGAGTTAAAAGTCAGAAAAAGTAAACAAACACAAATGCAGTAGAATGGCTCAATAAAGGCAAAGTTGGTTGTCTGGGAGGATCATAAAATTGAAAAGCCTCAGCCGGGCGCGGTGGCTCACACCTGTAATCCCAGCACTTTGGGAGGCTCAGGCGGGTGGATCACAGGGTCAAGAGATCAACATCATCCCCGGCCAACATGGTGAAACCTCATCTCCACTAAAAATACAAAAATTAGCTGGACATAGTGGTACACACCTGTAGTCCCAGCTACTTGGGAGGCTGAGGCAGAAGAATCACTTGAACCTGGGAGGCAGAGGTTGCAGTGAGCTGAGATCACATCACTGCACTCCAGCCTGGAGATGGAGTGAGACTTTGTCTCAGAAAAAAAAAAAAAAAAAAAAAAAAAATTGAAAAGTCTCTTGTGAGACTGATGTGGATTAAAAAAAAGAAGGTGTCATTAAGCATATTAGATGTCAAGATTTATGAGGGCCAGGCCACAGTGGCTCACGCCTGTAATCCCAGCACTTTGGGAGGGCAAGTCAGGTAGATCGCTTGAGCCCAGGAGTTCCAGACCAGCCTTGGCAATACAGTAGCACTCTGTCTCTACCCAAAATACAAAAATGAGCCAGATTCATAACCCAGTCTCTAAATAAATAGATTAAAATTAAAAAAAAAAAAAAAAAGAAAGAAAAAGGCTGGGCGCAGTGGCCCATGCCTGTAATCCCAGTACTTTGGGAGGCTGAGGCAGGTGGATCACCTGAGGTCAGGAGTTTGAGACCGTTGAGACTAGCCTCGCCAACATGACGAAACCCCGTCTCTACTAAAAATACAAGAAAAACTAGCTGGGTATGGTGATGGGCACCTGTAATCCCAGCTACTTGGGAGGCTGGGGCAGAAGAATCACTTGAACCCCGGAGGCAAAGGTTGCGGTGAGCCTGGATAACGCCACAGCATTCCAGCCTGGGCAACAGAGTGAGACACTGTCCAGGTGTTGCTGAAATTAAAACAGAGAAATTACCTCACCCAGGCCTGTCTGAATAAGAGGGAAGCAGGCAGATTAAAAATTTAAAAAGAAGTCCTGGTAGAGTCATCAGCTCAGGAGCTGGTTGTCGTGACGCCAGATCTGATTTTGTCTTTCAGCTTTACAGAAAAGACCATCCCCAATGTTATCATCTCACATCGCTACAAAGCCCAGGACACTCCAGCCCGGAAGACGTTTGAGCAGGCCCTGACGGGCGCCTTCATGTCCGCCGTCATTAAGGACCTGCGGCCCAGTGCCCTACCCTTCGTGGCGAGCTTGATCCGCCACTATACGATGGTGGCAGTCGCCCAGCAGTGCGGTGAGCACGGGGACACGGTGGAGCACGAGAGTGGTTATTTCACTTCTTTGGGTGCTTTGAAAACTTGCTCAGGACGTTTTATTGTTCTAGAGAAGCTGAGTTTGGCTGATTGGTTTTCAGCTTTTATTTTCTAATTTTCCATTTACTACGTTGGTAATTGGTATTTCAGTAGTGGGCACTGTATCAGCTTGAAAGTTATTTCGCTACCAAGTTTTGTCTGTAAAATAGACCCAATTTAATAATACTTCTGTGTGCCAGTGCTTTTGGACATGCGGCTTGTGAAACAGATAGTTTGTGGTCACACTCACTGCTTGCCTTCCCCTCTGCATAGCAGTGTTTTCCGAGGCCAGCCTTGCCCTCCGTTCTCCATCACCTGCTCTGTGCTCTCTAGCCCGCTCCTCGAAGTCTCCCTGCAATGCCTGTTTCTGCTCCCAGGATCCTCATTCTGCCGTTCCTCCTGCCTGGAATGGCTGCTAACCTCCACTTCAGTGGCTCTCACGCTCTTGGTGGTGAAGGACCACTTGTATTTGTTCATTTTTATTTCCAATCCGTTGTAAGTGATGTCTTTGTAAAAGACAATAAAAATGTCATGATGCTGCCAGTTGCTACATAAGTTTCTGAAAACTTACCGTCAACTTTGGCATCTCCTCCCAGACCAGTCACAGTTCATCTGCAGACACCACTGGAGTAGCACAGCCCATTTGGTGTCCTCAAAGCCCGTCACCCTAAGATCAACCAGCAGAGCACATAGCACTTTCCCCTTCTGACTTTCCTTGGCCTGACCGGTCAGTACTGCACAGTTTAGCACTTGGTTTCTCACCGCTTCTTCTGTGTTAACATTGTCTCTCTGGCAAAACTAAGCTTCTCAATAACTTCTGCCTTGGAGCTGGGTACCTCTGAGGCACTACCTAATAATGTTGTGGCTGACTGTTCTCTGCCATAGCTGGGTGCTGTTGCTTTTTATTGTTAATTGTATGTTAGGAGTATCTGGAGCATATTGGCCTATTTAATAATTTTTTTTTAAGTGACATCATTGTGGTTCTCTTTATTTTTTTAAAATTGTTGTTTTGTTTTGTTTTTTAGACAGAGTCTTGCTTTGTTGCCCAGGCTGGAGTGCAGTGGCACAGTCACGGCTCACTGCAGACTCAACCTGCTAAGCTCAAGTGATCCTCCCGCCTCAGCCTCTTGAGTAGCTGAGACTGTAGGCGTGTAACACCACACCCGGTTAATTAAAAATTTTTTTTGTGGAGATGTGTCTGATTATGTTGCTCAGGCTGGTCTTGAACTCCTGGCCACAAGTAATTCTCTTGCCTTGGCTTCCCAAAGTACTGGGCTTATTTAATTATAAAAGATTGTAAAAGTGGCATGAGCCACTGTGTCTGACCCCTGTGGTTCTCGTTTTGAACTAATATATTTTTGAGTTATGACTGAGAAATATCTGAAAATGACCCCATGTATCATGGAAAACATTCAGAAAAATACAACTTAAAGGCATATCAGACCACTTAATTTATACATAATTGCAAGTTAGCAGAAGTTGGTTTAAAATCTCAGTTCTGGCTTTTTTTTTTTTTTTTTTTTTAAAGACAGAGTCTTACTGTCTCACCCAGACTGGATGCAGTGGCATAATCTCTGCTCCTCTGCCTCCTGGGTTCAAGCAATTCTCCCACCTCAGCCTCCTGAGTAGCTGGGATTACAGGCACCTGCCACCACAGCTGGCTAATTTTTGTATTTTTAGTAGAGACAGGGTTTCACCATGTTGGACTAGGCTAGTCTCAAACTCCTGACCTCAGTGATCCACCAGCCATGGCCTCCCAAAGTGCTGGGATTACAGGCGTGAGCCATCGTGCCCGGTTTTATAACGTTTCTAACTTCAGGGAAAACATCGGGCAGTTCTGCAATTTGCGGTACAAGACTGTTTACGTAAATGAACTCTCACGTGCCTTACCTCTCTCTCCATTTAGGTCCTTTCTTGCTGCCTTGCTACCAGGTGGGCAGCCAGCCCAGCACAGCCATGTTTCACAGTGAAGAAAACGGCTCGAAAGGAATGGATCCTTTGGTTCTCATTGATGCAATAGCTATTTGTATGGCGTATGAAGAAAAGGAGCTTTGCAAAATTGGGGAGGTGGCCCTAGCTGTGATATTTGATGTTGCAAGTATCATCCTGGGCTCCAAGGAGAGGGTGAGAAAGGGTTGAGGAGTGTCTTCTGATTTGGAGGGTGTGTGTGTACCTGAGGGTGGTCTTTCTAGGGTGGCTTAAGAATTGCAGTAACGTGTTGTGATTGGTTCATTTTCCTCTCCAGGCCTGTCAGCTGCCCCTGTTTTCTTACATCGTGGAACGCCTGTGTGCGTGTTGTTATGAACAGGCGTGGTATGCAAAGCTGGGAGGCGTGGTGTCCATTAAGTTTCTCATGGAGCGGCTGCCTCTCACTTGGGTTCTGCAGAACCAGCAGACTTTCCTCAAGGCACTTCTCTTTGTCATGATGGACTTAACTGGAGAGGTAGGTGACAGGGCCCCAAACCTAACCATGCTGTTTTTGAAATGGTGGTTTCCTAAAGAATAGTTAGTGTCAGACCCTTCTGCAAATATGCTCTCCTAGCAGCGTGGTGACTTTGGTACTCAGATTTCATTTCAGCATTTTTACTAAAGGGACAACTGAGAGCTCCCATCGGCCTTCTGTGGGTATCTAAATACCTGTGTGCTTTGACGAAGAATAGTTACAGGCCAGATTATTTACCACAGTGCATCTGGAAAGGGGAATTATGCTTCTCATGTGCTGTAGAAGTTTCCAGAGGAGATGCATTCTTAATAAACCTGTATGCAGATATGACTCACATTGGTAGAGCATGGTGGGCATTGCCAGCCTGTCTGGTGAATGCAGCGGTCACATCTGGATCCATGTTTTCTTTTCTGAGTAACAGGAATTACCACCCAGAAGGAGACTTAGGGATTAAAGCACCAAGTGGGTGTTGTGATGTCATCTCGTTAAAGCAGCTGGCGAGAGGGGCATGAACCCCTAGAGACACAGTGTTTGTGGCAGATGGGTGTGCAGGAGACAGTGGGCGCAGTGGGCGGCATCGTCCTGTTTTCGTTCTAAGGTGTCCCTGACTCGCAGGTTTCCAATGGGGCAGTCGCCATGGCAAAGACCACCCTGGAGCAGCTTCTGATGCGGTGCGCAACGCCTTTAAAAGATGAGGAGAGAGCCGAAGAGATCGTGGCCGCCCAGGAAAAGTCTTTCCACCACGTCACACATGATTTGGTTCGAGAAGTCACCTCTCCAAACTCCACTGTGAGAAAGCAGGCCATGCATTCACTGCAAGTGTTGGCCCAGGTCACTGGGAAGAGTGTGACGGTGATCATGGAGCCCCATAAAGAGGTGAGATTTCTGTCACCAGAACCAAGACAATTTCAACAAAACTTTTGATAATTTTTTTTTTTAATTTGAGATGATATTTAATTTATAATTCTGTGTCCATGACACAAAGTACAGTCGTCCGTGGTTATCTGTGGGGGGTCTTGGTCTTGGTTCCACAACCCTGTGTGGGTACCAAAATCTGGGGATCTCTGATGTAAAGTGGTGTGATATTTGCATGTAACCTGTGCAGTCCTCCGTTAACTTTATTTATTGATTTAGTTTTTCTTTTTTAATGCTTTTTTATTTTCATTTATTAATTTTTGAGACAGAGTCTTGCTCTGTTGCCCAGGCTGGAGTGTAGTGGTGCAATCCTTGCTCACTGCAGCCTTGAACTCCTGGGCTCAAGCGATCCTCCTGCCTCAGCCTCCTAAGTAGCTGGGACTAAGGATGCATACCACCACACCGGGCTAGTTTATTTATTTTTTAAAAAACTTTTAAAATTCTTTCTTTAAGGAAATTATCCTGCCCAAAATGTCATTTTCTTCTTTTCAATTTAAAAAATTTTTCCAGCTAGTTACTTTTTATAAAGATGGGGTCTCACTCTGTTGCCCAGGCTGGCCTTGAATTCCTGGGGTATAGCAGTCTTCCCACCTCAGCCTCCCAAAGTGTTGGGATTACAGGTGTGAGCCACCGTGCCTATCCTTAAATCTTTATGGGTACATACAAATATGTATAATCTCCCATATACTTTGAATTAGTTTTAGATTACTTATAATACCGAATACAATGTTAATGCTATGTGTAAACAGTTGTGACGCTGTATTAGTTTATTTGTATTTTCTTGTCACATTATTTTTTATTTATTTTTTCCTCAAGTATGTTTCCTCCTTGCTTGGTAAAATCTGAGGATGTAGAGCCACGGACACAGAGGGCTGGCTCTAGTGTTGTGCCTGCTCTTTATGACTTCAGATAGGCAAAAAACTGTGCTTATAGTTACGGCTGTATCAGCGATTGTTAGAATCAAGAGACTAGAAGATTGCTTTCCTGAGTCTGTATAGCACAGTCTGGTAGTTTTATTCTTGTTTTGTTATGGTTTTGTTTTTTGTTTTGGATTTTCTTATTAAAGCGAGAGAGGTTAGCCTGTAGCTTTAAGAACTAACATATCTTACTTACATGCCTCTTCAGTTCCCAGTTTTTGCACATGAAACATATCTCCCTTTCCCTAATTAGAAGATATCTGTAATAACTTTGGATCTCACATACGGTTTTCGAATTTTCAAAAAGTGTTTGCGTCTCAAGGGGCAGCTGGTGAGTGGTGCCTCCTCGGCTTTCCCAGGTCCTGCAGGATATGGTCCCCCCTAAGAAGCACCTGCTCCGACACCAGCCCGCCAACGCGCAGATCGGCCTGATGGAGGGGAACACGTTCTGTACCACGTTGCAGCCCAGACTCTTCACAATGGACCTGAACGTGGTGGAGCATAAGGTGTTCTACACAGAGGTAGGGGGGTGGTGGTGCGGAGTGGTGTGGATGGTGATGACGTGTGTCTGCTAGCCTGTCTTTGTACGTGAAGACTGGTCAGGCAGCGTTCAGAGAAGGCTTGGGCAGGGACCTGCAGGTAACCCACTGACACCTGGCACGGCAGCCTGAGCAGGTATGTTGCGTCTGGTCTGGGGCTGAAGGGAGGTATGGCCAGCAGAGATGCAGATGTCTTCTGAGTTCTCTGCGGGAAACCTTGCTTGAATTTTGGGCCTCAAGGTTGAATTTAAAGATTAAGCTGCACCCAGTTGCTTTAATCACTCTTATGTCAGCTGGCCCAGCACAAATGCCAGTTTATTGCATTCATTAATCTCTGAAACGTGCCGTGCCCTTAGTTTTGACAGCACCCTCTGAAGTGTAGGGATTGATCTGTTCATTCTCATTTTGAAGGTGTGGAAACTGAGACTTAGAGTTTGCTGATTACCCAAAGCCACAGGGCAGGTGAGCTGGAGAGCTTGGATTTAAGCCAAGACTGTTACATAGAGCATGGTTCCTGATCACTGCACGGTCCAATAGGTTCTTATTTATTTATTTTTTTTGGTGGACTTGATTTGCCCTTTGACCCAAACATGGACCCTGGCAGATGGCATCTTACGAATATTTGTCACTGTAGATGTTTCAGTGTAGGGTGATATTAGACTGACAAACAGGAATGAAACTGTGGACGTTGCCAAATTATGAGCAAAATTCTTAGAATACAGTAACAGTCTGGTGATGATATACAATTTAAAATTTTTATGGTACGTGAATCACACATGTGGAAGCATTGTTAGAGTGTAATGTGGCAAAAAACAGAAGAAAGCAAATTCTTCCAGGTCCACACTGTCTCAATTTCTGCGTATGAAACCTCTTGATGTTTTATGGTCCTGTTTTTGCTTGGGCATATGGTCATAGGATCATTATGGTCTGCCTCTGATCTTTATACCTTATCATTTGTAAGGCTTGACAGAAGGTCAAGACGTTTAGGAAATGCATAATTTCCCTTGGCTGATGTAGAGACAGATGTATTTTAATCTGCACGAAAAACTCCTCACTGCACTTAAAACCAAAGCCTGGCAGTATTGAGGGCATGAAACTGTGTCTCTCAGTGCCCTGGCTGCATCAGAACACGTGCGGATCTTTTGAAAAGCATGGACTCTAGGCCTTTGCCTGGAGATTCAGGTTCAGTCGATTTGGGTGAGACCTGGGAATCCACTGTGTGAAAGCTTTCCAGGTGATGCCGTGTGGGGGTTTGTTTTGTAGTTGTGTCTGTCTCTCTGTCTCTCTCCCTCCCTCTCTCTCTTTCTTCGTGCTTGAGCACATATATACACGTGTGTTTTTATATATGAGGGGAGTATTTTTGAAGGTTATATAAGGCCCTAGCAACAGTGGTTTCCTCTGGGCAGTGGAATGGGATGGGTGGCTTGAAGTGCTTTTCACTGTATGTCCTTTTTCTGCTGCTTTAAATCTTTTACCAGGTTGGAATCTTTTAAGGGGTGGGGGGAAACAGTAAAAACCTATACTAGTTTTCCAGGATGTGATTAAAGAGAAGGGGGAAGTAGTGATAGAGCACCATATCTGTTATTTAGATATTAGATACAGAGGTATCTATTTGTGTGGTAAAATGTCTGGAAGGGTAGCCAGTGGAATTCCCAGTGATGTTCAGCTTCCTGCTTTATGCTTTTATGTACCTGAAAAGAAAAAAAGTGTGTTCACTTAAATATTCGAATTCTAACCCATCTGTTTCTTGAACATTGGCCCGAGGCACTGGGGAGGCTGATGTGAACCAGAAAGAGATGGCCCCACCATCATGGGATTTGTAGTTAGATAAAGTGACCCTCTATGTAGAGGAAAAAACATTATGGTATCAGAGTAGGTGAGAAAGTGTCTAAGAATTTTTTTCACTAATAGAGTAAACTGAGTTTTGCTTTAGAGTAAAGTCTCGTTCATATTTTGATACTTAAATTCTTGAGGATTTGAGCTTAGTTTGTCAGTTGTTAATTGTGCTGAAGTGTGTGTAGAAGATTGTTGTGTTCTGTTATTTGCAAGGTTATTATGTCTTCACAGGAAGAATGGGCTAAATGAAATTGTTTTCTCTTTTGCAGCTGTTGAATTTGTGTGAGGCTGAAGATTCAGCTTTAACAAAGCTGCCCTGCTATAAAAGCCTTCCGTCGCTCGTACCTTTACGAATTGCAGCATTAAGTAAGTGAATGAAAATCAACAGGGTATAAAAATGAAAGGAGACTGACCACAGGGGAGCTCTATAGAAAAGAAAAAAAACTGTGGCCTTTTTTTGTTGTCTAAATTTTACGACTTTTTGTAGTCTTCTTAAGATGGGATCAAAAAATTATTTTTGTATGTTTATCAAATTGTATAATGAGATGCCATGAAATTATATGTGTTGTTAGGATTGAAATAATTTTGTGCTTTACAGTAAACTTTGTTGTTGAATCAGATGTTCTGGTTTAAAAAGATTGTGATAACCTCAGTTATCATTGTCAAGCACAGGAATGATACGAAGTTTAGGAAAATAGACTAGATCTGTACTGCCTGACATAGAAATAGTCATTTGCTCTTTTGGAGGGAGTGAATACAAACTTTTGTACTAATACAAACTTTTTTAGTTGCCTCTTTCTTGCTTTGTTGATTTTTATGCTCTTAATAAAATATTTCCAGAATCTTCCTTGAGTTTGAGGTGGAGAGCTGAGAGGCAGACCATAATACCTGAGCTAGAGTATGGGGGTGGAGTGTTCCAGACAGGGCAAGCCAAAGCGAACAGGGGGACCCGGGGTGACTGGCAGCTTCTTACTTCTCCTCTTAGGGTCCCTTCTTTAGGGACCTCTCCTGCACCTCCTTCCCATTAGCCACTCTGGGTGCTACTTTTGCTAGAACGAATGTTAACTCTCACCTCACATAGAGGATTGAGGTATGTCTACTTCCCTAAGAATATTTGCATTTTGAAAGTCGTAAAGCCTTTCACCCTCAAAACTGGGTAGTGAAGAAAGGCTGGGCTGTGTGTGTCAGTCGTTTGCAGTGCCTGTCACCAGAGGTCCAGAGACTATGCCATCAACCTTGTTCAGATGGGACTGCCCTGGGGCCTAACCCTATGAGGGGGTCCTGGGATAGGGGTGTCAGTGGGGTCTCTCTTCCTCCACTTCAAGCCTTTCTTCTTATCCGGAGGTGTAAGATTTGTCATGGCTTTTCTGACAGGCTGAACTTCACTCTTAGATTTTACTCAACATGTGGATGGAAGACCATGCGTTCTTTTGTCTTTCTCAAGGCCAAATACTAGGAAAAAGGGTTCGTGGTTCATATTTTTTGTTGGTTGGTAGGAGCCTTTAGAAAAGAAAATTCAGCCAGGGGCAGTCGCTCGCACCTGCCATCCTAGCACTTGGGGAGGCCAGGGCAGGAGGATCCCTTGAGGCCAGGAGTTGGAGGTCAGTCTGGGCAACATAGCAAGACACCTTCTCTACCAAATAATAAAGAGAAGAAAATTATTTGGGTATCTTTCCGGTTAATAATGAAATTGTCTTGATTTTTCTCCCTGAAGATGCGCTTGCTGCCTGCAATTACCTTCCTCAGTCCAGGGAGAAAATCATTGCTGCACTCTTCAAAGCCCTGAATTCCACCAATAGTGAGCTCCAGGAGGCTGGAGAAGCCTGTATGAGAAAGGTGAGAGAGAGAGTGTGCGTGTGAGTGTGTGTGTGTGTGTGCGAGCTCTCTGCATTAAGAGTTCTTCCTGTTTATTACTATATAAACAATGTATGCCTAAAAGACTTTAGGCATATAGCTGTTATACACTAGACTGTAATAAATCTACACCTGTTTCATAGTCATACTGAATTTTTAAAAATATTAAACAGTAAAGTCTTATACATTTCATCATAAATTTCTGAAATAGTATATGATTAATAATTCCATTTTCCTGAGGGAGAACAGAAATGTGCAACTAAAGTTGAATATAAGCTCTGTTCTATTATGACGTATTCTCAGTTGTCTATTTTTCTTTACAACTTTTCTTTTTTAATAGTTTTTAGAAGGTGCTACCATAGAAGTCGACCAAATTCACACACATATGCGACCTTTACTGATGATGCTGGGAGATTATCGGAGCTTGACACTGAATGTTGTGAATCGTCTGACTTCGGTCACACGGCTCTTCCCAAATTCCTTCAATGATAAATTTTGTGATCAGATGATGGTAAGCCAAATGCATTTAAATGCTCTATAATAAACCTAAAAAAATTAAAATTTTTTAAAATAATGCAGCTGGACGCAGTGGCTCATGCCTGTAATCCCAGCACTTTGGGAGGCTGAGCTGGGTGGGTCACCTGCAGTCAGGAGTTTGAGACCAGACTGCCCAACATGGGGAAGCTCTGTATATGAAAATATAAAAATCAGCCAGATGTGGTGCTGTGCACCAGTAATTCCAGCTGCTAGGGAGGCTGAGGCAGGAGAATAGCTTGAACTGGAGAGGCGGAGATTGCAGTGAGCCAAGACTGCACCACTGCACTTGAACCTGGGCAACAAGAATGAAACTCCATCTCAAAAAAAAAAAAAAGAACATTAGCCAGGCCTAGTGGCACCCGCCTGTGGTCCCAGCTTCTTGGTTTGGAGGCTGAGGTGGGAGGATCACCTGAGCATGGGAGGCAAAGGTTGCAGTGAGCCTAGATGGCACCACTGTACCCCAGTCTGGGTGACAGAGCAAGACCCTGCCTCAAAAAAATAAAATAAAATAAAATAAATAATGCCTTCAAATGGCTTAAAATTGAAAAGGTGTAAAAAGATATACTGCAGAGAGCCTCCCTCCCACCCTGTCCTCCAGCTACCCAGTCCCCTCCCTGAGATAGCCAAGGTTAAGACTTTGTTGTGTATCTTTCTAGAAACTTTATATATATATAGGAGGACATATGTGTATATATGTATTTTTTTCCTATAAAAGGAGGTGTAGCATATATATGTATATATACACACGATCCTTGCTTTTTCCATTTCACACCCATCATTTCGTATTAGTACCTAAAGTACTTCATTCCACCTTATGGCCACATAATATCTCATGACGTGGACTTGCCATCATTTATTTAACCATGGCCTCACTGGTGAACATTTAGATTGTTCCCAGCCTTTTTATTGTATACCGTGATGCATTGAAAAACTATTTGTAATTTCATACATATTTATCTGTGGTGTACGTTGTAGTGGTAGAATTTCTGGATCAAAAGAGTATGCATTTTAATCTTTCAACACCTTGTCAAATTGCTCTCCAAAGAGATTTTTACCAGTATACACTCCTGCAAAACAGATAAGTGTGTCTTCTTCCATACAGTCTTGGGTAAGAACATCAGAATTCCTTTGGGTTTTTAGAATTAACCGGAGAAGTAATCATGCCGGTGAAAACCCATTTGATAGTGTTTAAAATTGAAGTGTAAGCAGACGGAGGATTTCATCTGTTAGCTTTCTTTTGCATTCAGTTTTGCTTCTGATAAATGGATTTATAAATAATAAACTTATGATTTCATGGTCCACCACTACAAATATGAATATATTTTTCTTGCTTATTTTCCTAAATAGCCTTTGACCGTTTGACTTTTTTTTTCTTTTAAATGGAGTCTTGCTCTGTTGCCCAGGCTACTGGAGTGCCGTGGCGGCACCATCTCGCCTCGCTGCAACCTCCAACTCCCAGGTTCAAGCAATTCTCCTGCCTCAGCCTCCTGAGTAGCTGGGATTATGGGCGTGCACCACCACACCCAGCCAAATTTTGTGTTCTTTAGTAGAGATGGGGTTTCACCATGTTGGCTGGGCTGGTTTTGAACTCCTGACCTCAAGTGATCCATCTGCCTTGGCCTCCCAAAGTGCTGAGATTACAGGCCTGAGCACCACACCCGGCCAACCATTTGACATTTTAAGATGCTGGAGCTACTTTTTTATTTGGTATACCTTTCCCCTAGCTATAAATAGGAGTTTACATTTACTGATGAATAGATAATGTAGAGATTGCATTGCGTACAGAGAGAGAGAGAGAGAGAGACACACATACACACACACACACACACACACACGCACGCTTGCACGCACACGCAGGTATGGATACATTATGTGTGATTCAATGTATCACAGTGCATAGCAACGTTGTATTTACACGTGGAGTGTAGAGAAATATCTCATATATGAAAGACATATATAGCTTTTTACCTCATCTATATGCTAGTTTCTTCATATCTATAAATACCTAAATAATGATGACCCAAATACTTAAATTGTAAATGGTGCCCTAATAATACATTATAATTGAAAAACAAAGTATAATATGGAAGTGAATTGTCCAAATTGAAGACTTTCTCCTTAATATATTTCTCCTTCCAAATATATGTAATATGCATACATACCTATCAGTTTCCATGCATATATTTACAAGAATGGCTAAAATAAATACATAAAGTTACATCACTTCCTAATCAAAGCACATCCTATTAACACTTTATCTTACATCCTGTATTACAGCTGAAGTGCTTTCACACATGAGGCCCACGAGCTCTGTGCGTCTGTTCAAATGTCCTAACGCTTTTGTGTACGTCTCTTGAAAAATCACCTGTCATTTCTTGCCGCCTTTGCGTGCTTGCTTGAAGCAGCTTTGGTTTATTTTTATTTTTGAGACAGGATCTGGCTGTATTGCCAGGCTGGGGTGCAGTGGTGCGATCTCGGCTCACTGCAACCTCTACCTCCCAGGTTCAAGTGATTCTGCTGCCTTAGCCTCCTGAGTAACTGAGTTTACAGGTGCCTGCCACCATGCCTAGCTAATTTTTTAAATATTTTTAGTAGAGATGGGGTTTCACCATGTTGGCCAGGCTGGTCTTGAACTCCTGACCTCAAGTGATCCATCTGCCTTGGCCTCCCAAAGTGCTGGGATTACAGACCTGAGCCACTGTGCCCGGCCTGTTTGTTTGTTTGTTTAGCTATTTATTTTGAGTGAGAGTTTCACTCTGTCACCCAGGCTGGAATACAGTGGTACAATCTCAGCTCACTACATCCTCTGCCTCCTGGGTTCAAGTGATTCTCCTACCTCAGCCTTTCAAGTAACTGGGATTACAGGCACTCGCCACCACGTCCAGCTAATTTTTTGTATTTTTAGTAGAGACGGGATTTCACCATGTTGGCCAGGCTGGTCTTGAACTCCTGACCTCAAGTGATCCACCTGCCTCGGCCTCCCAAAGTGCTGGGATTACAGATGTGAGCCACCATGCCTGGCATGTTTATTTATTTATTTAATTTTTTTTTTTTTGAGATAGTCTCACTCTGTAGCTCACTGCAACCTCCGCCTCCCGGGTTCAAGTGATTGTCCTGCCTCAGCCTCCTGAGTAGCTGGGATTACAGGCGTCTGCCACCGTGCCTGGCTAAATTTTTGTATTTCTAGTAGAGACGGAGTTTTGTTTTGTTGACCAGGTTGGTCTTGAACTCCTGACCTAAGGTGAACCACCGTGCCTGGTCTGTTTATTTTTCATCTCCAGTCTAACCTTTCAAACGTGCTGTGAGCCAGGATTTTTTTTAGTGCCGTATGAAGACAACTGCCTTAACATCTGTAGTTTCTGACCAAGGCCACTGGTCTTTCTGCTTAAAATAAATCACATGAGTTTTGTGTTAATGGTTTGTTAAGGTGAATTTTTCCTCCGTTTCCTGCTTTCTGAGTGGTTGAAACTGGAGGAGTTTCCATCCACACGTTTTCATCTAGCACCCACCTAGACTGAGTCCAGCCTGGACTTAACGTTGACAGTGCCTTTGCGATTAGTGGCTGAGATCTTCCTGAATTACCCAGTGTCTGCTGTGCTCTGCCAGGGACAGTGGTAAGGGACACACTCGTCCATACTTTGTCATGTTCTTCAGAACCAAGTTCAGTCACTGCTGGAGCTTTTGTTTTCCCTCATAAGCCTTTGAGTTTAATAGCTTAAGCCTTCAGCAGTATTTTAAGAGCTAAGAAAGACACCTTACTTTTAGAGTGGGCATTCATGGAAACAACCCTGAAAATTTACCTTTCTTTAAGAGTTTTAGAGTTTTAGCTCTTACATTTAGGTCTTTGATTCATTTTGAGTTCATTTTTATATATGGCATTAGATAAGGGTCCAACTTCATTCTTTTGCATATATTACTCAGTTTCCTTGTTTAAGATTGAACGACTTGACATATGATCATGAAGTCTCATATGTGGTTAGTTGGTTTTTCTGTTTGTTTTTTCGAGACAGAGCCTTGCTCTGTCTCCCAAGCTGGAGTACAGTGGTGTGATCACAGCTCACTGCAACCACTCCTGGGTTCAAGTGGTCCTCCCACCTCAGCCTCCTGAGTAGCTGGGATTACAGGCATGCGCCACCATGTCTGGCTTATTTTTGTGTTTTTAGTAAAGACAGGGTCGCAGCATGTTGGCCAAGCTGGTCTCAAACTCTTGGCCTCAATTGATCTACCTACCTCGGCCCCCCAGAGTGCTGAGATTACAGACGTGAGCCACCAGACCCAGCCATGTGATTGGTTGTTTTGGATATTTCCTCATCAAACTTAAGATGAATTTTATGTACCCATTCGTGTCACTTTATTCCTTTGACGGGAAAAAAAGAATATTGATGTGGCTGGCTGTTGTCTACCCCTTTAACTCTGTTACTCTCATTTATGTCTTTGTGTAAGTAGCCATTCTAGTAAGATGTAGGACTTATGAATTTATGTTCTGGTAATTAACAGCCTTCAGGGAATGTTGTTGGTAAAATGTTGTTAGTTGAGTGCTTTGGAGAAATGTGTAGAGCGTTTCCTGGAACACTGACTGCGCGTGATGTGGGTGTTTTGTGAAGACCAGTTCATTGGCTCTGTAAGGTTGGGAAACAGCCTCTCTAAGTTTGACGTGGACTATAAGGACGTTAAAGGCTCAGGGAAGGCTTGTCTTAGAGAAGAGTGTCTAGGTGTCCAAACCGTTGTTTCTCATTCCTGTTTTACCATGGAAACCTCTACAGGCAGTGCCTGTAGCACACTGGTGTTCTGAAGGACAGCTTTGAACAACGCAGGATAAGAAAGATGCAGCTGTTATTGAATGCTTTTGTTGTGGTTTTAGCTTTAAGCCCTGGACATTTATCTGCCTGGTTTTGCTGGACACAGAGGCTGGAGCTTGGCTACCAGGTGCCTGGGTTAAGCTAAAGCTGGGGGTCTCTCTTCCCATGCACTTAAATGCAGAATCTCTTGCTAAAGTGTGGCCCTCATTCTGCAGAAGGAAGTGCTGCCCTGTGTCACTCATTTGCACAGTCCCTGACCAAATGGGGTCCATGTTTATCTCACCAGCCCCTTCCCTTCTCCTTGTGCCCACCGCTCCCCAGCCACTCTGGCTGCCATTCCTTTTCGGTGTCAGGGCCTTTGTTCTCTTCTCTCTGCTCCTCTGCTTCTGGCTTTCCTGCGTTCTCATTCTCAGCAGGAGGACCCTGACCCCCTCGTCTCTCAGCCAAAGCTGGTTCCTGTCTTCCTCTTACAACACTGTAATTGTAGCTACACACAGCAGGCATCTTTGTGTTTACCTTTTTTCCCTATCAGACCACGGGCTGCACAAGGACAGGGACATCAGGACAGGGATGATGTCAGCCATTCATGTCTGTACCATGACACCCAGTGTGCGAGCCGACACATCCAAACCCTCAGTGAACAGCTGGGAAACAAGTTAACGGAAGTAGCGGAAGTAAAATGCCGGGGCCTGGTATTGGAACCCCAGGAGTCAGGACGTTTCCTTTTGTGTCACAGCCAGTACAGCCTTGTCATTCTGAAACATGAACAAATGCCAATTACTCTCACCACTAGTTAGATGGTTGTACTGTTTTAATAATGTATACCCTGCAGTTCTCACACTAAACACAATGGAAATGAATGATTACATATGAGTTTCCACCAGAGCGCAATACGTTGGAATTGAAATGCACCTGTTGTGAAGAAGTTGTGTCTCAGGATGTGTTTTTCCAACAGCAACATCTGCGCAAGTGGATGGAAGTGGTGGTCATCACCCACAAAGGGGGCCAGAGGAGCGACGGAAACGTGAGTGACTTGTTTGTTTCTGGGAAGGGCATCAGCCGTCATGCTGGGTCAGTGCTAATGCCGGGACAGTGCTTTCATTGAAATGCCGGTCAGAAATCTAGTTCTAGTCCTTATAAATGTGATTCTAGTCCTTGTAAATTGTTAAACACATTTGATTAGTATTCTATTTTGCCTTTCTTTCTCTTAATTGCTAAGCATTCCTTTTTTATGTTTCTTTAAAATCTCCCCTTTGGTTCACTTTAATACGACTTTTCTGCTGAGAATTCTGGGGGGCTTGAATGTCAGTATTTCAATTTTACTAGCTCTGCTTTAAACAGTGTGTTTTCTAGCCTGTCCTTGGCAGCTGCTGTTTACATGGTGGTGCGTTCCTCAGCTATTGTTTCCATTGCTTTCCATCACGGGGCGGTCGGTAAATGTGTTTAATCATTATTGCCTGATAAAACCAATTAGAGATTTTTTTTTAGGACCTAAAGCCTTAAGGGGAATGTAAGAAGGTATCCCGTAAACACTGGCATGTGTGTGTTTAAGGTCTGAATCATCCACCCCAATTGTTTGCCCAGTCAGCCCTTCAAAGTACATTTGTATGGTTTTAAAGGAAAACTTCTTTAGCTAAATCTTTTAAAGTGTCTGATTGGGTCATTAAAGACTTTGTCTCTTAAGAATGCATGCTTTCTGCTGTTTTAAGTCTAATATTATTTGTATATGTTTGTTTTTACAGTTTTTATTTTTAACTTGATGTCATCGCAGTGGAATTGCCTTTTTCATGCATTTCCTAACAGCTAGTGAAACTTTATAGCAGCATTCCCGCTAGGGACTTCCTCGTAGTTCTTCAGAGGCATAATGAATGTGGCTTTTTGTCCTCGTGTGCCTTTGTGGATGTGTTCCATCCCAACTTGGATTTTTTTTTTTTCTGGCTTTATTCTGCTTTGTTTTGACCATTGTGTGTCACGGTGTTTTGTTTATGTAAGTCTTGTTTCCTACTGCTTCTAAACAGCCAAGTAAGCAAAACTAAGCCAGGATTTTAACCTTTTTAAAGAAGTAACATGCACGCGTGACCCTTTTGAAGGTTCGCTATTTATATATGCGGAAAAGAATCAGGAACTCTTCATGGAGGAGAGCAGAGTATGTTAATGAGCCCAGGCTCCTGGAATGAGGGGCAGGTATCTCTGTGCTTCTTGCCCTCTCTCATTGGTTAGGTACTTCTGCTTTAAATTTTATATTTGTTTTTATAGTAAGCTGTTAATTTTCTGAAACTTAGTTCTAGAATAAACATTTTAAAAACCTAGTGGGTAGATGAACAACTTCAGTTGAATCAGAAAGATTTTATATAGAATCCTTAACATGGCCTAGTAAAAAAAATAAAATAAGAAAAAGACTTCATGAAAGTTTACAGCAGATGATTTGGAGGTGGGGGCGCAGTAGTGTAGGGGATAGAGTCGTGGGTACTGGGAAGTTCTTGAGCTCCTCCTGGAACATTTTTATCATCCTGCGATTGTATTACCTGAACATCCGGGGAGGGTCCAGCTCTGTAAGGTTGGCTGCTTGTCTGAAACTCAGAGGCCATGGTGTTTTGGGGCCCAGAGACAGCCAACATGGCCATGGTTTCATCACCTAAACCTGGGGCCAGGCCACATATTTTATGGATGTTAAATAGGTTGGGAAACAGATCTTGGAAAGTAGCTTGTTCCTGTTTGGCACAATCCCCAAAGGACATTATTTTGCTCCATTGAGACACTATAATTGAATATATGCTAAATAGTTAAGAAATAAATAAAAGCTGCCGTGGAGCTTTGTATTTTTTTTTTTGAGATGGAGTCTCTGTCACCCAAGCTCGAGTGCAATGGCACAATCTCAGCTTACTGCAGCCTCTGCCTCCCGGGTTCAAGCATCTCCTGTCTCAGTCTTCCAAGTAACTGGGAATTACAGGCACCTGCCACCACGCCTGGCTAATTTTTGTATTTTTAGTACAAAAATTACTAAAGTTTCACTATATTGGCCAGGCTGGTCTTGAACTCCTGACCTCAGGTGATCCACCCGTCTTGGCCTCCCTAAGTGCTGAGATTACCGGTGTGAGCGACTGTGCCCGGACTGCCCTGGAGCTTTGGATAGCCCTGTGATCAGAGCTCTGCCCCATCACTGTGTTTAGGAAGCTTCCCTTTTTAACTGTGAGCTTACAGGAGAGAACACATGACCACATTTTAGGCCTCTTCTGTGTGTGTGCACATACACATGTGTGCATGCATACCCACACACCGAGCTAGTTTTAGGAAGACCGTGCTTCACTTTACACGATAACCCAGCTGTCTGTTGGGTGTTGTCATGGCCTAAACCACCTGGAACTCTTCTGACTGTAGCTGGCAAAGAGGTTTTTGTTACTTTTTAATGTCTAAGCTCTTCATATAACATTTGAATTATTCACTGTACGAAAGACTGTTTAAAAATGTGCTTGCATGCAACAAGGTCTTCTAGTTTCTCGCCTTTCACAAGAATCCTGAAGCCCTATTATGAAAACATGCTGTAGGGAAGGAGTCCACTGTTAGACACTCTCTATCAGAAGGGCTATGGTTTGACATCGAAGGTGATGGTGTGCTTTTTGCTGTTGAGCATTTGTTAATTACTGTGTGCTTTCTGATAATTTGTGTCTTTACTGTCTCATTAACCCCAATAACCCTTATTGTGTTTGAGTATATGGGAAGTTTTTATGTAAATAACATAAATAGAAAAAAGATGATTTTCCTCCCCATCCTCAGGAAAGCATTTCCGAGTGCGGGAGATGTCCCTTGTCTCCATTCTGTCAGTTTGAGGTGAGAACAACCTATTAACAGTCAGTTTCTGACTTGCAATGTGAAGAACAGTTTACCTTTTCTTTTCTTTTTTCTTTTCTTTTCTTTTTACCTTTCTGTTGCCTTTTTTCATGCTGTAATTTTTGTTTTGGTTCAGCCTGCCATGGAAGGGGTAGAGGTGAGAACTTGAGTGGAGTTGCAGGAGGGGGTCGTTGTCGTTGCTGGTTTTGCTGTGACTCGTTAGCTGTGCCGTGGTTCTGTACTGGACAGAGTGCGTTGTGCCCTTGAGTGCAGTGACCTGTATTGTCTGTCTGTGGCAGAGTTGTTCAGTATCATTGCTGTGAATTGTCTCATGCCAAGCATGTTTTCTGTTAGGACGTTTTAAGCAAGACTCTTAAGTTTGTGTGAGAATTGCAATGTCTGAATTATATTTAAGATTAAATTAGATTTTGCGTTCCTAACCTCCATCTGAACACACATAGCTAGCAACCTCCTGAGAGGAAACTCACACAGAGTATAGTATACCTGCTAGAAGTGGGAGAACTGCAGTTTCTCTCACACTACTGACTGCCCTGAATTGAAAACCTTACAGCTCGCCCCACTCACCCACCCAGTCCCCTTCATCTCTCTTGTACACACACCACACACACACACACACACACACACCACACATTGATGCACTCACAACGTTGTGCGGCGTTGCACACACCCCAAGCTTTCCCTCTCATGTAAAACAGGGGTGATGGCATCTGTCATTCCTGCCTCCCACCGGTGTTTTGAAGACCCAAAGAAGTGGCTTCTGTAACAGTGCTTTGAAAGTGGAAAAGCAGAGTATAAAAGTGCTTTAGAACATTGTAATTTCAAGATGGAACTTACTCTGTCCTAAGTCTTGCAAATTCTGTGGAAGAGAATTCTAGGGCCCATTTTCCTCATTTCGTACCCATTTTCTGCTTTGTCTTTTGGTGTAAAGAAAAATTCCGAGAAGTCTCTCGGGTGCTGCTGAGAGCGAGGCCCTCCCTGACCCGTGCGGTCATCTCCATCTTAGCGGAGGATCACAGTGTGCACGCGGCGCGGCACGGCACATTGGAACGCGCCCTTCCCTTGTGGCCATGTAGAATGCCTTTGAATGATAGGAACTGAGGAGGGAAAGCTGGAACAACAGCAGGCCACACCAGAGCTGTGAGACAGTAGGACGTTCAGCACCCTTGGCATGTCACACATTTTTCGTTTAATTCAGTGGAGACGTTGTCAGCTTTATTTTAAGACCTGGTTGACAGATACTTAGTACCAGGATTCGTTGTTTATATATGTAGTTAGTTTCCAGGGTAAATGCTTAAGTATTTTTTTGAAGAACTTTCTCTGCTAGGGGTTTTGTTTTTTGTTTTTTTGTTTCTGAGACAGGGTCTTACTCTATCACTCAGGCTGGAGTGCAATGGCACGATCTCAGCTTACTGCAACCTCCGCCTCCCGGGTTCAAGTGATTCTCCTGCCTCAGCCTCCAGAGTAGCTGGGACTACAGGTGCACACCACCCTGCCCAGCTAATTTTTGTATTTTTAGTAGAGATGAGGTTTTGCCATGTTGGCCAGGCTGGTCTCGAACTACTCACCTCAGGTGATCCACCTGCCTCAGCCTCCCAAAGTGCTGAAATTACAGGTGTGAGCCACCGCGCTGGCCTTTGCTAGCTTTTGAGGACAAAAGACATATGTGCCCTTAGAACTTAGCGTATGTAATGAGAGGACCTTGTGATACCATGGCAAAGTAGGGCATCCCCATGCTGTCCTGGCCCCAGGTGGAATCATCCCTGCTTCCGTGAGGGGAACTAGCATGGCAGCCCTGTAAGGCCACCTCCACCACTCGTCAGCATGCATGACAGCAAACAGCACAGTCACATCAGGTGTACACGGTCGTCCCCGCCACACCCCCTCACAATTGACAAGAATGCCACAGGCCATGGGCAGTCAGTTTCCTTAGGACACAGCATAGTTAGAACCTAAGATTGGTAAGTTGTGGCTTTTACATGTTAACCCTTCGCTTCATTGCCTAGCCTTGCCAACATAGTTAGACTGTGGTAGGGTCTGTAGTGACGTTGACCTCTGTCACTCACAAAATTAATTGACCTATTTATAATTTCTGGTTTTCTTTATCAGGAAATGAAGATTTGTTCAGCAATTATAAACCTTTTTCATCTGATCCCGGCGGCTCCTCAGACTCTGGTGAAGCCTTTGCTAGAGGTTGTCATGAAAACGGAGCGGGCGATGCTGATTGAGGTAAGGGCCACGCTGAAGGCTGCTTCTCTGTCGCCCTCCAGTGCTTGTGGCATCCTCACTTGGTTGTATTTTAAATGGACGGATGGAGCAGCATAAAGGTGTTGGATGTCCACATTTGCTTGTGAGTGTTCGTGTGCTGTAGTAACAAGGGACCGAGTTAGGTAGACAGAGCCTCAAGCTGAGGAGAGGAAGGTGTGAGATGCAGTGTTCCCACATGTTTTGTAGGCAGGCAGTCCATTCCGAGAGCCCCTGATCAAGTTCCTGACTCGGCACCCCTCGCAGACTGTGGAGCTGTTCATGATGGAAGCCACACTGAACGATCCCCAGTGGAGCAGAATGTTTATGGTAAGAGCTGCGAGAGGCTGGAGTCGGGTCCCTGCAAGTGCGTGTGAGCCATTGTGCTCTGAAATGTTCAGTTCATATTTCACTGTTGAGTGTCCTGGCTGCTTTTTTCTCACATATATTTGAATATGGGGAACATCACTGCTGCTTGGTTGTGTCTGTGAAACACACGGGTCTAGGAACCACTCTTTGTAGGACCTTGGTGGTGGTAGCAAATAAATGCTCTGCTAGGATTATAAAATCACAAAGTATGATTACTGTTTAAAAGTATTTTTAAGCACCCACACCTGTAATCCCAGCACTTCAGGAAACTGAGGCAGGTGGATTACTTGAGCCCAGGAGTTCGAGACCAGCCTGGGCAGCAGAGTGAGACCTTGTCTGTACAAAAAATGTGGAAATTAGCCAGGCATGGTGGCGCATGCCTGTAGAAGGCTGAATTGGGCTCATGCAATCCTCCCACGAGTTGGGGGCTGCAGTGAGCTATGATTTTACCACTGCACTTCAGCCTGGGCAACTGAGCGAAAACTCTGTCTCTTTTTAAAAGAAAAAAAAAAAAAAAGCATCTTTTAAAAAGCATGCATATGGTGCTTTTTTGGTGTAAGCCTTCCTCTAGAGATTTAGTAAGATTTTTAAAAGATTTAGAAAGATTTAAAATTCATCTCCTCTAACTTTCTATGAGTTTGATTAGCTTAAACAGCTTTTCTATTTGTTTTGCTTTCAGAGTTTTTTAAAACACAAAGACGCCAGACCTCTGAGGGATGTGCTGGCCGCCAACCCCAACAGGTTCATCACCCTGCTTCTGCCAGGGGGTGCCCAGACGGCCGTGCGCCCCGGCTCGCCCAGTACCAGCACCATGCGCCTGGACCTCCAGTTCCAGGCCATCAAGGTAGCGCCCCTTCCTCTGGCCCCCCGATGCCCATGGGTTTAATGGAGACATGGTTCCCTAATTGTCTCTTCTTTGACAGATCATAAGCATTATAGTGAAAAACGATGACTCCTGGCTGGCGAGCCAGCACTCTCTGGTGAGCCAGTTGCGACGTGTGTGGGTGAGTGAGACCTTCCAGGAGAGGCACCACAAGGAGAACATGGCAGCCACCAACTGGAAAGAGCCCAAGCTGCTGGCATACTGCCTGCTGAACTACTGCAAGTGGGTGCCTCCTCCCGCCCTGCCCCGAGGGACGGGCTCTGTCCTGAAAGCTCAGCTGGAGCCTCCTTCTAGTCTGTACAAAGCTGTGGTTATTGAACAGGAGAATGGGCTATGTCTCTGAGCTGCTTAAAGGCAAGTCAGAGGCGTAGTTGTTAATGAACTTTGCTGTACGTTAACTTGTCTTTTTCTTTTGACCCTCCAGAAGGAATTATGGAGATATAGAATTGCTGTTCCAGCTGCTTCGAGCCTTTACTGGTCGTTTTCTCTGCAACATGACATTCTTAAAAGAGTATATGGAGGAAGAGATTCCCAAAAATTACAGCATCACTCAGAAACGCGCCCTATTTTTTCGCTTTGTAGACTTAAATGACCCTAACTTTGGAGATGAATTAAAAGCTAAAGTGAGTCCCACTCTTACGCTGTAGAAGGCTACGGGTTTTTGATCTGGTTTTCTAGGGAACCTTGGGCCCTTTTCTTTTTCCACTGTGTCTCCCTTGACTAAATAGTAGAGTGAGCCAGGTGCTGTGGCACGCGCCTACAAATCCCAGCTACTCAGGGGACTACGGCGGGAGGATTGCTTGAGCTCAGGAGTTAGAGGTTGCACTGAGCTATAATCACGCCACTGCATTCCAGCATGGGTAACAACACAAGACCCTGTCTCTTAAGGGAAAAAAATATTAGTAGGCTGGGCTGTAGGTGAGAAAATGCCATTGCTGAGGAATGTCAGGTCCATGCAGCAGTGACCCAGTGTTGAAGAATAGTTTGTTAATTTCCTTATTTTTAGAAAATGGCTTGTTTGATGTGAGAAGAATAAACCAGGTTGACATCTCTTTTCCACAGTTTTTAACCTACCCTTCTAGTTGCTCTTTGCATGGAAGTCGAGGTTAGTAGTCACACCCTGGTTGAGCTCTAACTTGATGTTGTGGTATGGCCAAGACTGGCTGTTCTTCTGTTTTACTGAAGAAGCAAACAGCGTGGCTTTTTCTCCTTCTTTAATTTTTTTTTGTAGGTTCTGCAGCATATATTGAATCCTGCTTTCTTGTACAGCTTTGAGAAGGGGGAAGGAGAGCAGCTATTGGGACCTCCCAATCCAGAAGGAGATAACCCAGAAAGCATCACCAGTGTGTTTATTACCAAGGTGGTATAACTACGTGCATGGGCATGAGAAGTAACCGGTCAGATGAACAAATGTCTGTGTGTGTGTGTTGTTTCCCCAACGCGTTTATTTTTCATGATTGTGTTAATTTATGGCAGACCATCACATTACGATTCTTATTAGTGAGTTTTTGAAGGCAGCCTTACTTTGGAATGAATTAACTTCCCCACATTAATAGATTCTAATCAGAAACGAACTGTATCTTGATGAAAATTCATGTAGCAGTTATTTTGTGAAAACCCCTGTTGCCGGTCAGCAGAATTTCCGTGTTCTATTTTCATCTTCAGTTTGGCAAAAGAATCTCCTAATAGCCAGTGAGCATACGAGACTGTCTGCAGTTCCTACTGCAACTCCTTCTTGCCAAGTTATGAAACCGTGTGGCAGCCGTAGTCCAGTCTGAAACGAGCTCAGATTTTAACATGTCTGTACATTTTTACAGTGGCTTTACAGTTTGTTAGAGAGGGTTTTTTGAATTAAATGCCTACGTTCTGTTACTTTCCCAATACTTACTGTATTGATCCTCACTGTTAAAGGTGGTGTTTGCCTTGAGATTCTCACATTGAGCGTGTGTCGGAATGCTGAGTGAATATGTTCCTCATCAGAAATACAGATGGATGGTTTTCTTATCCATTTTGTCCTGGGGTCAAGGCAGAGGAGACTGTTGTTTCCATTGGCAGATTCCCAGACCTTACATAGTCTTTGTCCTTTCAGACAGGCCTCCTTCCTGCAGTGTTGACATCCCATCCTGGGATCAGAGCGAGCCCAGGGGTTATTCTTGGTCCCCTTACTGTTATTTGCCTTATTCTGGGCAAGTGTAGGGCGATAGGGCCCAGAAGGACCCTTTCTCCTTTGTTATCTTCTCCAGGCTGTGCCTCCTGGGTCAGATGCTGCTGCAAGCGGACTTTGAATGTCAGGATGAGGAGAAAAGGAGCTGGCAGGCTGGAGGCTGAGGATGCAGGTGTGGGGCTGCCAAGAAGCAGTACATCCAGGGAAGAGAGGACCTTGGGCGGGGCTAAAAGGGACCTTGATGAAAACATGATTATCATGGAAGATGTCAGTCTTTCTGTTTTTCAGTAGTATTAAGGCCTGGTAAACAGACAGTGGTTAGGATACTTAGTTGAATTGAATGATGCCACCATTATACTTGATTTGGTAGAGACGTGTAGAATATTCCTCAAAGAAGGTACACTTTTTCTTATGTCCATGAAACACTTAAAATATCTGTCAGGTGCTTTCAAAACTGTAACAATTTTTTGGAAGTTGACATTTTTCCAGGTCATATTTTCTAATCATACAGCAGAAAAAATGAGGAACAGACAAAAGTTGACCAGGAAAAAAAAAAATCTCAACTACTTGGAAATTAAGAAACTCAGTCCTAAATCACCTTGAATCAAAGTCTTCCTTTCCACCTCGCCTTCCTCCAGCCTTGCATCCTGACTCTTAAGCCGCCCGTTTTTTAAATGTTGAAATGAATTTGTTGAATTTCTAATCCATATGTAAACCAAAAAGTCTCTGAGATGGATCTCAATCAGTTTAGAAATTTATTTTGCCAAAGTTAAGGATGTGTCTGGGAGAGAGGTTTGTGTCCTACTTTAAAGATGGTTTTGAGGGCTTCGGTATTTGAAGGGGAAAATTGGGCTGAAGGAGAAAGGGAGGGTGTGGTCATCCACACATTGCAAAAGAAGGGGAGCAGATAGGGCAACAGGCAGTTCTGTGTCCGCCTCACGCTTAGGAAGTCAGGACTTAACAGAAGATATGGTGAACATGGAGCCGATACCTGTGGAGATTGTTAACCTTTTATCTCTAGTTCTGCTTAGGTCAAAAAGAAGAGCCAGTTTCTTGCATGACAACTTTCAGCTTAATTTTTTCCACTGGGCAGAGCAAATTGGGATCCTAAGGTTTTTTCCTTCTTTCACATATATATGAAGGAAGATGGATAGGATGTTATTGATAACCTCATTGTAATACTTCATGTTACATACTCTGTGTGTCTGTGTCTGTGTGTGTGTGTGTGTGTGTGTGTGTGTGTGTGTGTGTGTGTGTGTATTTTTAAGGCTTAAACCTGTTCTTTGACCCTCAGTCAGTATTGCAGTTCATAGCTGGAAATGAGTCCTTCCCACTGTCCCCGTGCAGGTCCTGGACCCCGAGAAGCAGGCAGACATGCTGGACTCGCTTCGGATCTACCTGCTGCAGTACGCCACGCTGCTGGTGGAGCACGCCCCACACCACATCCACGACAATAACAAGAACCGCAACAGCAAGCTTCGCCGCCTCATGACCTTCGCCTGGCCCTGCCTACTCTCCAAGGCCTGTGTGGACCCGGCCTGCAAGTACAGCGGACACTTGCTCCTGGCACACATTATCGCCAAATTCGCCATACACAAGAAGATCGTCCTGCAGGTATTTCGCAATCTCCCTCCTGTCCTCCGATATCTGTGTGGATCCCACACGATGCGCTTGACTCCCTGGCGCAGTGTCAGCCTCTCCTGCTGTCTTTTCTCAGTATCAGTGAAAACTATGAAAACACAGACATTGTATGACTGATTCCACTTGGAAGACCCTAGGGCACTCAAATTCAGAGAGACGAAAAGAGACTGCGGGGGGCCGGGCCAGGGAGGGGGGTGGGGAGCGAGTGTTGACTGGGTGCAGCGTTTCAATCTGGGAAGAGGCATGCGTTCTGGAGGTGATGGGGCTCGTGGCTGCACACTCTGTGAAGGTTCTTGGCGCCACTGGGCTGTGCACCCACAAATGGGTACGATGGTACCTTCTGTGTTTAGTATGTTTTACTAAAATAACAGCAAATTTGAGGGGAAAATAACCCACACTGACTATCCATGCTCTCCCTTCCTCCCTGGTTCCGATTCTGCTCTCTCATTCCTCGACGGCTTTGCTTTTGAAAGGAAATGTCACCCTTTTCCATCTCAGGCTTCTCTGGCAGTTGCATTCTGGCCTCCAACTTTGACATTCCATGGCAAATGTTACAAATACTCAAGGGCCCCAGCCCACTTCTCTTAGCTAAAGATAGTAGGTACTTTTGGATCCGTATCTCATGAGCCTGCTGCCGTGCAGCTGGTATTGAGTGCCTCTTCGTGGTGTCCTTCGGTGGTTTGGGCTGAAGTCCGGCACCCTGGGTTTGAGGCTGGTATTGAGCTCCTCTTCCTGGTGTCCCTTGGTAGTTTGGGCTCTGAGGTTGGGCACCCTGGGTTTGAGTGTTCTTTCCTCTGCTCACGGTCTGTGCCCTTGGGCAAGTTACTGTCTCTGTGTGAGAATTAAATGTAATACTACACTCAAACACTCAGCATTTGATCACTGATAGCTCCTGTCTTCTGTGGGACCATCTTTGATGGCTTTCGCCTGACCTCTTTCTCCTGTGAACCTTTATGGTGTTGAACTCTGGACCCCGATCAAGCCGGGGGCCTCTCACATCCCCTCCCATGGGCCCTTGAACTAGAACTCCAGCCTCGGGACTGCACTGCTCTCCCCCAGTTTCAAACACCCAAGGACTCTTGACCTTCTCTCCTCCTCCCCAGTGCCCACACACCAGGAGGTTCTGCAGCTTCTAACACCCACCCTGTTCCCTCCACCCCAGGACTGATCTTTCTGTGTTCCTGTGACCTCACCTCTCACTTGAACGACTGCAACTGCCGATTTTCAGCGCCTCTCCTCCTGGCCCTGTTCACTTTATTTCCCACCTGTAGCCAGAGGGAGATGAGCTGTGTACCTCCCTAACTCGCTGCTGGTTTGGCGGGACACAGGATCCCTACAGGGAGCTAGGTCTTACCTGTCTGCATGCCCCAGCCTAGTTCAGCACAGGCACATAGCAGGTGCTTTGTAAATACTAGAATGGATGTATTCATTGGTCAAAACTAAACAAAACAAAGCAACTAAGTTGTTTCCTAATTAGAAAGTCCTAAGAAATGTTTACAAAATTGTTTTGGAAAAATACTATGTCTTGACCCCAGTGGATTGTTGGTGTCTTCTTGTTTTTTAAAGCCTTCCATCTCATCCTCCGTAAGTGTCTCTTCCCTGTTTTAGGTTTTCCATAGTCTCCTCAAGGCTCATGCAATGGAAGCTCGAGCGATCGTCAGACAGGCGATGGCCATCCTGACCCCAGCAGTGCCGGCCAGAATGGAGGACGGGCACCAGATGCTGACCCACTGGACCCGAAAGATCATCGTGGAGGAGGGGCACACCGTCCCACAGCTGGTGCACATTCTGCACCTCATAGTGCAGCACTTCAAGGTGTGTGGGAGGAACGGTGGGCTGCGGGCATGTGTCTTCAGGCACTCGCCTTTGAACCTTGACCTCGTCTTGTTCTGCAGTAATATAGTGGTCATTCATCTTTTAGTAAGGCGACTAATGGTTCATTGATTAGTTTGTATATGTGTGTAGCGCTCTATCAGCATGGAAATTGCCTTAATATAGAGAATATGTCCCAGGTGTGTGCGTCTTTGTGTCTAAAGCTGCATTTCTGTCCTAAGTACTGTGCTCAGTTAAACCTTGTTTGCTGCTAAATTTGCACCTTAAGGTGAGAGATAGTCCTCATTGACTCTAGATTTCCATAACCAGGCTTGGAAAGTTATTTATGTTGCTGGCACCTCCTTCTCTATGGCCAAATCACCCCCTTTGTGGGATTTGTTTATATGTAAATGTTTCTTGTAAATTTGGGTTAGAGGAGAAAGGATTGTGTTGAAAGCAAATTCTTTTATAGCCAACTCTTAGAATTGGAACTTTGCTTTTTGGTATGTCTTAAACTTTTACAATGTCAAGTCCGAAGTTTGATACATGTAATGAGACTCACCTTCCTGTCTGAAGAGAATTCAGTTTTTCGAGACTGAAATATACTATTACAGTGGGATTTAGTTGGGGTGGGGGAGGGTGATAAACACACACGCATAAGGCAGGGAGAATTTCCTCGGTAAGGTTAGGATTCAGAATTCTTAAGCTTCAAATTGATCTGTGTGTGTATGTTGGGGCTGAGGCACGTCAGGGTTTTGTGTGTGTGTGTGTGTGTGTGTGTGTGCGCGCGCCCGCTCTGGGACCAACGTCCTGTGTTCGCGATGTGATGCCAGCCCTGCACCCACAGGTGTACTACCCGGTACGGCACCACCTGGTGCAGCACATGGTGAGTGCCATGCAGAGGCTTGGCTTCACACCCAGTGTCACCATCGAGCAGAGGCGGCTGGCTGTGGACCTGTCTGAAGTCGTCATCAAGTGGGAGCTGCAGAGGATCAAGGACCAGCAGGTAGGGGTGTCAGCCTCAGGGTGCCCCAGTCTCCTTTCTTCGACTTCTCCCTAGAAATCAGTCAGTAAAGCCAAGCACCTGTGTGTTTTTAAGCCGGATTCAGATATGGACCCAAATTCCAGTGGAGAAGGAGTCAATTCTGTCTCATCCTCCATTAAGAGAGGCCTGTCCGTGGATTCTGCCCAGGAAGTGAAACGCTTCAGGACGGCCACCGGAGCCATCAGCGCAGTAAGATCCTGTGCCTCTGTACAGGTGCTATGCATCCTGCTAGGAGTTGGTTGGTTTATTCCCTACATTTAGAATGTGAGCTCAGTGCCCAGCTGTGTGCAGGAGAGGCAGCTGGGAAGAGCCACACTCACCAGATTGAAACTCAGGGACACATCAGTCACGCAGGGGGTTCCCAGGCCACCAGACACATTTGCCTTTGTGTTCAGTGCTTACCATTAGAGTTCTGTCAGTGATAGTTGATTACTTGCAGAAAGGCATCTAGAGAAACTCTCTGAAGGAAGGAGTTGATTAAGAACATGTGCCTGTGTTGAGATCAGTTTCAGAAAAAGATGTGTTCTGTTTCTCGGGGCAGCCACCTAGCGGGTCCTGGGTATCGCCCCTTGTGGAAGGGTGGCCTTGGGAGTCCTCATCCTGATCTCAGCTGGTGTCACGGACCCGCTGGCTTGTGGACACAGGCCTGGCCGCCCCGCTTCCAGCTTCATAGGCCTGAGGCTGAGCGCTTCTCACACCCTCACCATCCCCCGTCGTACATGGCACCATGTCTGCCCTCGGCTCCTGTTAGAAACTTGGCATCGTCTCCACTTTGTCCATTGGCTTCTCCCCACCCATCTGATCCAGAGCAAGTGTCACTGACCTTGCTGCAGATACCCACCCCTCCCCATCCCTGCCTCTGCACCGTGGTCCCAGCCTCCGTCACCCCTCGCAGTAACCAGATGGGAGCCACTCGGCTGCCTCCCTTTTCCTCTGTCTGCCCCTGTTCCTCTCTGCCTCCGCTTTTCGAATTTTCATCCCCCCTCGAATTTTCACAGAGCAGTCAGACTGCCACAGAAGTCTCTTCTCAGAACTTGAATCAGGGGAAGGGTATGTGAGACCTTCACAGTATTTTTGTGAAAATGTCTTGTGTATCTTATAATCCTTTGAAAATAAAAAGTTAAATCAAGTCAGGTTGACTTTCCCCTTGCTTGAGCCTCCCCTTGACCGTGGCCTCCAGGGCCTGGGTGAGCAGGCCCTGCTGATGGCTCTTGACCCCCAGCACCATCTCAGGGTTCTGGCTCTGTGCTCACTCAGGATGCATTCCCTGGCCTTTTCCCTCCCCTGGGAGCCGTCTCTCTTCTCTTTTCTTGTGGCTGGCTTCATCTCAACCTAAAGACCTCCTTTGATGACGTCCTCTCGCTTCCTGGGCCTCGCACTTTTGTTCCCCATCACGTGAGCCAGTACTTTTTGTGGCTGCTTGGCTGGCTAGCCATCTGCCCTCCTGTTGGCTATGTTGGCTTCACCAGGGCAGAGATGACATCTGTCTTTGGTATCCCCAGTGCCCAGACCTGCCTCTGTTCCCGGAGGTACCGCATACCCGCTAGCTGGGTGAACAAGTCAAACCCGGGTTGGAAATTTGTGTTGGAATTCTCTTCTTGCCTGAAAGGAGGTCCTTTTCCAGGTCTTTGGGAGGAGCCAGTCACTACCCGGAGCGGACTCTCTCCTTGCCAAGCCCATTGACAAGCAGCACACAGACACTGTGGTGAACTTCCTCATCCGCGTGGCCTGTCAGGTATGGGCTCCAGGTGTCTTGCATCAGGGCATCTGCAGACCAGAGTCTACTTACTAACACTCCAGGATGTTATCTGTGACAATTTTGTCAAAAAAGATACAGACAAACCATGGTCTGCGAGCTGGTTCTGTCATTTTCATACCAAATGCACTTGATTTTGTAGCAGGCTAACATTTCCAAAATCTACTTGTGTCTTATAATTGATATGATTTTTTAATTTTTTGAGATGGAGTCTCGCTTTGTCATCCAAGCTGGAGTGCAGTAGTGTAATCTCAGCCCACTACAACCTCCGCTCAGGGTTCAAGCGATTCTTGTCCTCAGCCTCCTGAATTGCTGGGATTACAGGTGCCCACCACCATGCCCGGCTAGTTTTTGTATTTTTGGTAGAAACGGGGTTTCACCATATTGGCCAGGCTGGTCTTGAACTCCTGACCTCAAGTGATCAGCCTGCCTCAGCCTCCCAAAGTCCTGGGATTGCAGGCATGAGCTACCATGCCTGGCCTGATACGATTTTTTTAAAAAAGCATTTCACTCTTTAAGTGATAATAAAATAATGATGTGCCTTCTAATTGACCGCTTCTTAGCACTGGTGGAATATGGTAGGCAGTGATCTTGGCTGATCATTCAACTTCCAAGTGTTCTTTTTGCATCCTGAAGATGGGAACAGTACACAGCTCAGTAAAGGGTAAGATGATCCAGCCTACAGAAGGAATGTACATTTAGCTGTTTAAGTGCTTTTATAACTTGGGTTTATTTATCATTCATATCAATTTTTATCTTTATGGAATTGTTTAGGAATTTTATTTCTGAAACTTTGTATTTCAAAAATCTATTGTAAATGAAATTTTCCTAAATCTTAAGTTTTTATTCCTGTTAAACAAAATAGTATATCTTAACACTTCCTTTGAGAATTTCCAAGTACTGAAAAGGATCTGCTAAGTACCTAACCAGTACGTAATTCCTTGCCTCCCTGCAGTGTGCAGGGAGGTCCTGTGGGGAGCCAGCGAGGCCCGCAAGGGATTGCAGGTCACCATGGACGTGCTGCAGATGCAGGGTAGGGGCCCTGAGGGTTCACCAGTCAGGCTGGTCGGGGAAGGTGTCCAGCTGTGTGGAGGTCAGGAGGAAGAGGAGTGGTGGTGAGGGTGAAGGTCTGAGACAGGTGCACAGGCTGGGGCATGGTCGAGAAGCGCCGTCACTGGAATGACTGTAAACTTGGATGCAGTGAAATGCTGGCTCTGACTCGGTTGAATTCTAGGTTAATGACAACACCAGCACTGCGGGGTCACCTGGGGAGGTGCTGTCTCGCCGATGTGTGAACCTTCTGAAGACCGCGTTGCGGCCAGACATGTGGTCCAAGTCTGAGCTCAAGTTGCAGTGGTTCGACAAGCTGCTGATGACTGTGGTAAGTACAAGTGTCTGAAGGGCCAGGGCAGGGCCACCGAGGCCGTTATTGTTGGGAACCAGCCCCAGCCCCGTACATGGGTGCCCTTAGTCCTGGCGGTGACGGGGGATTGAGAAAAGAAAATAGAGACACAGGAGTAGAATTTACAGCATGGGTCCAGGGGACCAGCGCAAGCATGGGAACCCCATTGGTCCCGAGCTCTGGGCTCCAAACACTTTTATTATACACATGATCTCATTGATCTTATGGGCGTGGAAGGGGAGGGGAAAGGAGTGGGTAAGATAGCCTGGTGGAGATCCTTCTAAGACATGCTAAACTAATACTCTGAGGTTATTACTAGTACTCTGACTGTTTTTGGTGTGGCTGCATCAGAAGTATAGCGGATGCATCATGGGGCCTTTATCTCCTGAGCATTGAGGACAGAGAGCAATTAAAGTCACTCCATATTCCGGGAACCAAGGCAGAGCCTGAGGTGTTCTGTGATCTCTGCCCTGCAAGGCTTTTCTCCTCCTTGCCAGCTCCCATGTGCAAAGACCTTCCTGGGTCTTGTGAGCAGAGGTCCTCTCCCTTTTCAGAGATCTTTGCATAAGCCCTCTTTACCAGGCCCTGGTGCAGTCTCTATGTTGAGAAGGCATTTGTGGGACCAGAGCAGTATTGCCTGCTCTGCAACCACCCCTCGGTGTTCCCCAGTGTTACTGCACTCTCAGATGGTCTTTACCTTAGGCCTCCTGTTGCCACTTGATTTCTAATTAACTGCACCAATAATATATTTTAGTTCGGTGTATAAACCTCAGTGTACTCTGAGCCAAACAAGCTAGTAATTATTGAGGTAGAATTAACATAGGTCTCCCCCTGGCCATCTCAAGCCACATAAGATGCTGTCGCCTGGGCAGGGACTGAACATTTGTGGATCACTCTGGGCCTGACCCCTAAGCCCCAAATCTCCTGTCCTCTTTGCCATTCATGGCCTCTCCCACGTTGCCCTCCACTGCTGATAGCAGGGAGGGAGTCTGACTGATAATGGCTTTGCTCTAGAGACTTTAGGAGTTCAAGACCAGTCTGGACAGCATAGTGAGATCCCAACTCTACAGAGAAGAGAGAAAATTAGCTGGGCATGGTGGTGGTAGCTTGTAGTCCCAGCTATTCAGAAGAGGCTAAAGCAGGAGGATTGGCTGAAGCTGGGAGGTTCAGACTGCAGTGAGCTATGATGGTGCCACTGTACTACAGCTTGTGAGACCAAGCAAGCAAAACCCGGTCTCTTAAAAAAAAAAAAAAAAAAAAGAGAGAAAGAAAGGAAAGAATGGCTTTGAAACTTGAGCTCTCATGCTGGCCACAACTACACTTTGGAGTGTTTAACCTTAATACAGTTCTCTTGCATTTTGTGGACTCATTTGTAAAAGTTACCTACCAGTTGGCTACGCATTTTAGTTGACTGTTGGAACAACCTTTAAGATGAGCTTTGGATTTTTAAAACAGATTTTAATGATGAAACTATAATCTGTTATCAAGTACCATGTAGCACTTAGGTAACAAGGAGCTAGTCCCAAAATGCTAATTATTTTATTTTGCTTGCTGGTTTTTTGCTTGTAAAAACCATGATTCTGTACTTTTCTGGTGGCAGCAAAAGCTATTCTCTTGCCTTATCCAGATTATGTTTTTCTAGGTCTTGGCAGAATTTGAAGACTTTTACTACTGAGATTATGAAATCTATTGCAAGCACTTATTATTTTGGACTGTGAAGACCATGTTGCTTCTGTTTTACCTCTGCTGTGAACCATGAACTCTATTTTCTGTTTTATTCAGTTGTTTGGTTTGTTTTTATTAATTTTTACTTTTATTTATTTTTTTGACAGAGTCTCCCTCTGTCGCATGGGCTGGAGTGCAGTGGTGCAATCTCAGCTCACTACAACCTTTGCCTCCCAGGTTCAAGTGATTCTCCTGCCCCTGCCTCTCCAGTAGCTGGGTCTACAGGCTCGTGCCACGACGCCTAGCTAATTTCTCTCTCTCTCTCTCTCTCTCTCTCTCTCTGTGTGTGTGTGTGTGTGTGTGTGTGTGTGTATTTTTAGTAGAGACAGGGTTTCACTATGTTGGTCAGGCTGGTCTCGAACACCTAACCTCACGATCCACCCACCTCAGCCTCCCAAAATGCTGGGATTACAGGCATGAGCCATTGCAGCCGGCCTGTTTTTACTAATTTTTAATGCTGCCATCATCTGTTGATTTCGTGATACACAGTTTGAAAGATGCTTCTTTTTGGAAGAGTATTTGTTTTGGTTTTGGTTTTGTTTTTTTGAGACAGTCTCACTCTGTTGCCAAGGCACAATTGTGCCAGTGGCACAATCTCGGCTCACTGCAACCTCCACCTCCCAAGTTCAAGTGATTCTTGTGCCTCAGTCTCTCGAGTAGCTGAGACTACAGGCATGATTTTTTTTTTTTTAGTAATTTTAGTAGAGACAGGGTTTCACCATGTTGACCAGGCTGGTCTCAAGTGATCCACCCACTTCAGCCTCCTGAAGTGCTGGGATTGCAGGCATGAGCCACTGTGCTTGGCCTGGAAGAATATTTGTATTTTTGTATCAAATGAGAAGAGAAAAGCAAAATTCATTGCAGGAATGTTTTTAGGGCTTTACTGATTTTAAAATATTAATATTGGTTAGTATTGAATATTAATACTTTAACCTTTTTAAAAGGGTTTGAATAGATACTTAGAGTGATTTTATGAAGGAATCATATTTTTATTAAATCCAGTGGTCATTCTCTATGGGTTTGTTTGTTTTTTTTTTTCTAACTTAGTCTCCAAATAATGAATCCAGTGCTAGATTTTGCCAGACTCTGGTTTCTGGAATTCATTGTCATTGAGTATTCATTTCCTCTGTGGCCTGTGTTCTCCATTCCAGGAGCAGCCAAACCAAGTGAACTATGGGAATATCTGCACGGGACTAGAAGTGCTGAGTTTCCTGCTAACTGTCCTCCAGTCACCAGCCATCCTTAGTAGCTTCAAACCCCTGCAGCGTGGAATAGCTGCCTGCATGACGTGTGGAAACACCAAGGTGCTGCGAGCTGTCCACAGCCTTCTCTCGCGCCTGATGAGTATTTTCCCAACGGAGCCGAGTACGTGGCCTTTTCCACCAGTGCTTTTCTTCGAGAGTGGACAGTGGGCGCGGAGCTTGTTATGAGAGTGCTCATCCTGTAGTTACTGTGTCGAGCACTTTGTTACCGCTTTCCTTTCTACTCTCAAACTTTCTTTTAACAATTGACATAAAAACATAGAATGGCAGCGCTCATCGAATTTTTCTGCTTTGGAAATTCAGTTCCTCAGTTGAAGATTATTTCTTTAAGCTACTGAAGAGAAGTTAAAGTATCGTATCAAAGTATTCAACTGTTGAACATTTGGCAGGGTCAAATTTTGACATGTTGTAAATAAGTGTGTTTTGAGCACATTCCATTAGGTTTTTTGAGTATTCTGCACATAGCTGTGTAGAATGGGGACTAGCCCAGAGGGGAGGCCCACACTGTCCTGCAGGGAGAGAAGTGCCCATGCCAGTCCGTCCTGATACCCGAGCAGCCAGCATTCAGTCCCTGACATCAGCACTGATGGGCCCGAGAGCCCTAACCACGTGCCTGGGTCCCCGCCCTGTAGGTACTTCCAGTGTGGCCTCCAAGTATGAAGAGCTGGAGTGCCTCTATGCGGCCGTCGGAAAGGTCATCTACGAAGGGCTCACCAACTACGAGAAGGCCACCAACGCCAATCCCTCCCAGCTCTTCGGTGAGTGTACGTTTGTCCTGGTGTTCTGTGGTGGCTCAGTTTGGCATCTGTCCCTGCGCACTGGACGTGCTTCCCTTTGGGAAAGGGCTCTAGTTGTTGGGTGGAACTTAGAGCCGCTGGTTGTTCAGGTGTCTGTTGCATGGGGCCTTCAAGGCCACCATCCCCTGTAGACTACACCCCGCCCTCCCCTTGCCAATCCTAGCTCTGCACTCCCTCCTCAGCCTCCAGCACAGGCTTTGGTGTGAGGGACGTTGCCAGGGTGCATGTGTCCTGTCGCCCCAGTGTCACCCTCAACAGGCACCACAAGAGCTACATGCCAACATGTGGTCTCTGCCTTTCACCACAGCCCACCTGTGAGTCAACCACTCACAAGATGAGAACTCGTTCTGTCTAATCGGTGAGGCTCTGGCTGGCCCAGGTGAGATGAAAACCACCTCCCTCTTAGGTGATCGGGCAGCTGGGTCACTCTGGCCCCAGATACCCAGGAGTCAGATTTATACATGTGCCCTCACCTTCGTGGCAGACACATGTCTTTGATCCTAGACTTTGGTTTAGTGTCTCAAAATTTATTTTCTCCTTTATTGTATATTCATTGGGTGAAACTGTGAAAATACAAATGAAGGAAAACTAAGTACCAGTCACCTGTCAGGCTCTCTTCCTGGTAGTAATCAGTCCCAGTATTTTAGAGTGATTGTCATTTTCTGTACACATGTATGTAATTACCTATATAGATAGCCCTTGTTAGGCAAATGCTTGTCTGAATTTGCCAGCTGAATATATTTGGGTGAGTTTGTTGCTCTCCAAACTTGGCAGGAGCTGGGAGAATTTGGTTAAAATGGTGTCCCTTGCCATCCCTGCTTGCTGTCTCTTCAGGCAGCAGCCAGGTGCGGAGAGTAAGAAGTGCTTCCAGGACTTTTTTAAAGTGGGGTCACCCTGCGTAAGATCCCAGCTTCCATCACAAGTATCTCCTCCCCTTGCTTGTTGTCTGAAGGACTCTCGTTAAGAAGGGCTGAACTCATGGGCCCTGCCTCCCTCCTCTGTGGGGTGTCAAAGGCCACGGGCAACCCTGGGGTGAGGTGGGCCTGGGGAGCTGGCCACACTGTTGTCCCCGTGCTGGATCTGGGGTGTAGTCACCACCATCTGCTCCATAGAGGCGAGCACTGCACTTGGGAACCACAGAGCATACCCCGTTTACATCACTGTCATCATCAAGTGTCATGGGTTGCCCGGCTTACAGCCAGACTGGCTCTATGTTGACTGCTCCGTTAAGAGTTGATCTTTTAACAAAGCTAGCCTGAAATCGCCTCGTAACTGGCATATACTCTTTGGTTGTTCTATTATGTGATCCACGAATACAGATTTAAAGTTTAATGAGTAGGGCCAGGCGCAGTAGCTCATCCCTGTAATCCCAGCACTTTGGAAGGCTGAGGCGAGCGGATCATTTGAGGTCAGGAGTTTGAGACCAGCCCGGCCCACATGTTGAAACCCCATCTCTAGTAAAAATACAAAAATTAGCCGGGAATGGTGGCAGGTGCCTGTAATCCCAGCTACTTGGGAAGCTGAGACAGGAGAATCCCTTGAACGCAGGCGGCAGAGGTTGTGCAGTGAGCTGAGATCACGCCACTGTGCTCCAGCCTGGGTGACAGAGCGAGACTCCATGTCAAAAAAAAGCAACAGCAGTTTAATGTGTAGGTCAAGATCAAGGTAATTTTCCCAATGCCAATTATGAAAGAGAATTTTTCCGTATATTGTATGTTTCTGTTCTGTTATTGGCTTTGCTGATTTTTATTGATCTTAGGCCGTTTTTCAGAATGAAGTGCAAATTGAATTCGAAGATATTTGTCATGTCCTCGAGATAGGCTAGATTGTTTAAAAAAGATTTTTTTCCATCTTTTTATTATTTTCTCAAACATATAACCTAAAAATAAAATCTAGAATTGAAGGTAAGAATGTTGTTTCTACTGAGGTGCAAAGTCAGTTCTCATTCATGATGATGTGATACAATTGAGAATTAGGAGTGCAAATACAGTATTTCAGAATGTGGTGTGAGCCATGTGAGAGCTCACAGTGTTGACATTGGGATTAATCAAGACTTTTTAAAGAATACATTGTTTCAAATAGCGCATTGTTTCCACTTTGCTTTTTGTGGTTGTTACTTTTCTGTAAAACACTTGGCAATTTCTACATCTTAGGGACCCTGATGATCCTCAAGTCAGCCTGCAGCAACAACCCCAGCTACATAGACCGGCTCATCTCTGTCTTTATGCGCTCCCTGCAGAAGATGGTCCGGGAGCATTTAAATCCTCAGGCAGCATCGGGAAGCACCGAAGCCACCTCAGGTGATGCGCTGGACGCTGGGGACCTTTCCTCAGACTCTGCTGTGCGGGCTGGGACTGAACTCTAAGGGGAATGTGCATTCACCAAGTCCTGTTGTTTTAATTCGTTACCATTTGCTCTTCAATGTAGGGGTTTAAAAAGCAGGACTCATTGTTAAAAACTGACTGTTAATAAGCTGGGTATGGTGGCGCGCTGGTGGTCCCAGCTCCTCAGTAGCTGATGCAAGAGGATTGCTTGAGGCCAAGAATTGGAGGCTGCTGGGAGCTGTGATCACGCCTGTAAATAGTCACTGCACTCAGTCTGTTGCACAGACTATCTGTCTGTCTCTGTCTGTGACACACACCCCCACCTGCTTTTAAAGTCTGCGAATCTAAGAATGCAGAAATTTTAAAGTAGTTGGACTTTTATATGCTGTATTCACCACTGAGAGTTACCAGTGCTTGCTATGAAACAGAGATTTCATAGCAAGATTTCAAGAAGAAACAGAGATTTCAAGCTTAATCAGATTTGCTGTTTCTGAAGAGTTAAGTCACACGTTTCAGAGCTGAGCAGTGGGCTCCAGGAATCTGGATGCTCTGTAGGGGTGTGGTGCTGCTTGGCAGGGGCTGTGGTGGGCACGGCTTCTGGGTACACCTCAGAGTACAAGGGCCATGACTAGGACATCATAGCTGGGTGTGGAGAGGCCAGGGCCGCCTGCACCAGTCCGTCAGTTCCCTCACCCCTCTCCTTGCTGGGAGGGCTACACTCCCAAGATGCATGGAAGAATGTACGTGTGCCTCAAATCCCACAGCTCTAGTTGCAGAAGAAATCATTGAGGGGGAAAAGGGGTAGAACCTAGCACGCCCAGCAAGGCTAAATGGCTGCCTGATTAAATCAATGTGTGGAGACCCATGGGTTTTTTCTTTCCTGGTGCAAGCAGGTACAAGTGAGCTGGTGATGCTAAGTCTGGAGCTGGTGAAGACGCGCCTGGCAGTGATGAGCATGGAGATGCGGAAGAACTTCATCCAGGCCATTCTGACGTCCCTTATCGAGAAATCACCAGATGCCAAAATCCTGCGGGCCGTGGTCAAAATCGTGGAGGAATGGGTCAAGAATAACTCCCCGATGGCAGCCAATCAGGTGAGGTGGGACGGCATGCCACGTGACCTCCCTTTGAATAAAAGAAAATTCAAGCCTCACCTTCTTGATCTTTCTGAAACTTGAAGCAAAACATTTTTTCTGCTGTAGTTGCACTCACAATCTCTTCTTGATTAAGGTGTATTTTTTTCAGTGCTCTTAACAGATGTTAAATAGAAACTCAGTTGCTCATCTTAATGTGGCTTTAGTCCTGTTAAACTTTTAAATGAAGACTAAGTCCTGTAATCCCAGCACTTTGAGAAGCCGAGGCAGGCATATCCCTTGAGATCAGGAGTTTGAGACCAGCCTGGCCAGCATGGTGAAACTCTCTATACTACAAATACAAAATTTAGCCAGGTGTGGTGGCACACACCTGTAATCCCAGCTACTCGGGAAGCTGAGGCAGGAGAATCACTTGAATCCAGAAGGCGAAGATTGCAGTGAGCTGAAGATCACACCACTGTACTCCAGCCTGGGCATCGTGGTGAGACTCCAGAAAAAAAAAAGTTAACCGAATTACCTTTTTATAGCAGTAAATATAAAACAAATAATAAAGTAATAATAGAGACTATCATTTCACTTAGTGAGATGCTTACAAACTTCTGATTTGTTTTATAGTTTATAGTTGCTTTCTCTCCAAAATGAGTTGTAGCCCCTATGAAGATTATATTGGCATGTCTTGATTTTAAGCATCCAAAGATAAAGCCATGTTTGCCTTCCTGTTTAGGAATGACCTTGTCTTACTGTGCTTCACAAAACTGTAGGAGCTTAAAAAATAAGAGCAGATGGTTGAAATACTTTTAACTGTGTCTTTTCTCAAATTTCATAGACACCTACACTCCGGGAAAAGTCCATTTTGCTTGTGAAAATGATGACCTACATAGAAAAACGTTTTCCGGAAGACCTTGAATTAAATGCCCAGTTTTTAGACCTTGTTAACTATGTCTACAGGTAATTACAGCAATAAGCAAGTATTATGGATGTTGTTCCATAGTGTGTTCCATGGCCAGCCACCACAGCATGGCTTTAATCTTTTACTTATACCTACGCTTAAAATACTCACTTAAATGCTAAATTGTGCGACCTACTTTGGTGTTGTTAAAGGACCTTTTGTTGTAATGCTGGGTGAGCCTGCCACGATTCGTAACATACTCTTGGTTTTCCTAGTAGCATTTCAGCAAGTTCGTCTGCCTGTTTATGCTTGTTTGCTTATGGCTTGGGGAGGCCACCGTCTTGCCTCTCTCTGACTTCTTGGTGTTACAGGGATGAGACACTGTCTGGCAGCGAGCTGACAGCAAAACTTGAGCCTGCCTTTCTCTCTGGGCTGCGCTGTGCCCAGCCACTCATCAGGGCAAAGTTTTTCGAGGTTTTTGACAACTCCATGAAACGTCGTGTCTACGAGCGCCTGCTTTATGTGACCTGTTCACAGAACTGGGAAGCCATGGGGAACCACTTCTGGATCAAGCAGTGCATTGAGGTAGGAGGCCTTGGCTCACATCTGTGGCGGGGAGAGCTGTGGGTTTCTGAGTGGGGGCTCTAAAGCTAGGAGGTGTTCACACACACTAAGATTTAGGAATCTCCAGCATAAGCCTGCGTCGGATCTCCCGAAGGAAGTCAAGACTTTACCACAAGCATTCATCTAAAGCATTTTTGGGCTTATTTAAAATCCTGTGTCAGAAGGTTGAACAGTTATGTCTTACTTTGTAGGCGAAGATTCATTTTTCCTTCAAACATAAAAATGTTTAAATTACGTCCACCTGCCCTAGAAAATAAAACGTGTGTATTGTGAATGTCAACTCTCGTTGTTTCCTTTTTTTTTTTTTTTTTTAAGACAGAGTCTTGCTCTGTTGCCCAGGCTGGAATGAAGTGGTGTGATCTTAGTTCACTGCAACCTCTGCCTCCTGGGTTTAAACAATTCTTGTGCCCCAGCCTCCCTAGTAGCTGGGATTACAGGCATGTGTGACCATGCCCCACTAATTTTTGTATTTTTGGTAAAAACAGGGTTTCACCATATTGCTCAGGCTGGTCATGAACTCCTAAGCTCAAGTGATCGCCCATCTCGGCCTCCCAGAGTGCTGGGCTTACAGGCGTGAGCCACCGCGCCCAGTCCCCATTATTCTTCAAGCAGGAAAATGAAGCAGCCAGGCCAGGGCCTGACCACACTGTCAGTTTTGGATCCTTAGTGTGAGAAGTCGGGTGTTGGCAACACAGATGTGTTTAACATGCTCGGTGTTATATTAAAGTGAGGTCCAGACCTATTGGTGTTTCTTGGAAGGCAGGCCCGATGTTTGAATTTCCAGCAGGATAGCGGTGAGCCCCTAGTTTGCTAGAGGTTCAGCTGGTAGCTCACTCATCAGCCTGGGTTTGCTATGGCCGGTTACCAGTGCTGTGCAAGTAGTTCTTGTCCGTTTACCAGGTCACCACGTACTGTGTCTCCTGAGATAGCTGAGATGGAAAGCGGATGAATTCTCTTTGATGAAAAGAGGCTTTTTATTGACAGAATAAACAAACCATTGACGGCAGTAGGGCAGAGTTGGTGGTAGTGCCCTCCCACTGTAATTACGACGCTCCAGTCAGATCTACGTGACTGGGGCTTCTTTTGATTCTTCCGACTGTTCATTATCTGTATAGAGGTTTTTCTAAATTGAAACAAAATCACTTGCATCACCCCTACTCACCTGTTTACTCAGTTTTTGGGAATAATAGCTTGGACCAAAGTTTTTAAAAGGTGATAGGCTCAAAGACAAAAAAATGATTAACTAAAATAAGCTGTGAGGCTCAATCCAGAATGGCTTAACATTATTCGTTTTCTTCTCTGAACATCTTACTTAAGTGCTTTATTAGGGCTACAAGCTCAGGGTTCCCACCATGTGCATCAATCTGTGTATAGGCTTTAGATTTAAGCTCTTTAAAAGAGTATTACGAGTGTACTCAAAAGGGCCTACATCCTCAAGATAATGTACACAGTACTTTTTAATATCTGTCTTTTCTGTTCTCTGGCACAAGATACTCTGCACCTGGGTGCTTTCAGGCCGCGACCAAATAGCATGAATAGTAAGAAATAGTTGTGGCGCTGGTCTCAGGAGAGCCTGCTAGCACGTTTCTTGTTTGTGCTGAATGGGCGCTCTCTTGGTGTTTGTGCAACATGCATTTGGAATTTTGCCCACGGCCATACCTGGGCAGAGTTCCCTACTCTTCCATCATTCGTGAAAGAGACCTTCCGACTGCTGATTAGTTGCCAGGCGCTGGGTCAGGTACTAAAAATGCAAAGACAAGACACTGGCTGTGGCAGGTCCATATGAATCGGTCTGGGGAAGGGCACAAGCCAAGGGGTCCTCAACTGCCTCCTTTCTTTGCCCTGAGTATCTGCTCCCTCACCAAGGGTTACAGTTCAGGGCCCACTGGCAACGGCCATCTCTCATTAGGACAATGGGAGCTGTTTCCTTCGTGTTCATCCACCTCCCTTCCTACTGATAAGTTTTCTCTGTTGTTACAAAATTATCTTGAAGAATAAAGCAGATCACATTACTCTTTCCATTTTGCGTGGCATAAAATCCAGCCTCCAGGCTCTGGTCCACAAGTGACTGGCTCCTCGCCTCTCTCTGCGTCCCCGTCCCGTCCCTCTCTCCCTCCATCAGTCTCCAGTGCTCTGGCCTTCCATGTTCTTGAACTTGCCTCAGTCTTGCCACTCAGGCTAACGTGCAGCTCCCTTTAGTTCTCCGTCAGTCCGCCCTATTTCCTGGCTGTGTTACCACAGTGAGCACATGCCTGGTTGTGTCCTTCCCTGTGACACTTCAGCTCCGTGAGGCCGCGGATGCCATCTCTGTAGTCAACAGATGAATCTGCAGGGCCTCCACGGCACCTAGTAGATGCTCAGGGAATATTCGCCCCAGATGGCAAGAGTGGCGTGGCCAGGCAGTGTGCATAGGACCCGTGGGGAAGCACAGTGCGGCGGAGAGTGGCCCAACTGCAGAGGCAGGCAGGGGCTGCAGCACATCACAGAGGGGCTCGAGAGTCACACGGGGGAGGCTTCACCGTCATCTGAGGCTGTAGGAAGCCATGGGTGGGTGGGTGGGCCAGGGTGAAGGGCCACTGTGTGGAAAGAGTTGGGTCCGGGAGAACAAGTCTGGGGGTGAAGTGGGAGGTTCCACACAGGTGGGAGCGGGCACCTGCCTAGGTGTTCAGGAGGTAAGAGTGGCAGGGCCTGCTGTGTGCTGTGAGTGAAGTAGAGGTCTTCTGTGTGGGAATGATGCCTTGGAGTGGGCAGAGGAGAGGAAGCCCACCTGGTCAGGGAGAGGTGGGGAGAGGTGCTGAGCTCACACTTGGACCTGCAGAGTCAGAGGTGCCTGAGTGAGGGGCTTCTGGGAGAGAAGTCTAGACACCCTGAATGTCATGCACACACCTTGGATCTGTCTCCTTTCCGCACCCCCTGCAGCTGCTCCTGGCCGTGTGTGAGAAGAGCACCCCCATTGGCACCAGCTGCCAAGGAGCCATGCTCCCATCCATCACCAACGTCATCAACCTAGCCGACAGCCACGACCGTGCTGCCTTTGCCATGGTCACACACGTCAAGCAGGAGCCCCGGGAGAGGGAGAACAGCGAGTCCAAAGAGGAGGTGAGGCTCCGCTCCACCGGCAGAACTTCTTCCATCCTCTGGAAGAAGTTTTTGTATCAGCTTTAGATTTTTTTAGGACATGAATAAGGTATAAAAGCCTGTCTACCTGAAAGCTCCGAATGTGGGAACTAAGTTCAGCTAGATTTTTTTTAGTTAGAATTGAGAAGCAGCTTGCACTGCCATGTGGTTTTGAGATAGATCCCTTTACCATGAGCTAGTACTGCTGAGAACAGAACGTTTTCCTGTGCTGTGATGTTTCTCTCCTGGTGAGAAAAGCCCATGTTCAGTCCCAAAAAGCACTGCCTGAGGGAGTGCTGCCCCTCACAGGGTTGGGGCACTAGTTGGTTCCTCCAGCAGCCTGCTCAGAACCCGTGTCTCTGCCTAGTCCCAGGACGGGCAGCAGGGAGCCTTTGCCCCTCCAAGAACCCGTACCAAGGCTGATGCCTTAGTCTTGGTGGCTTTCTGTGCTCCATGAAGAAGTGGCTGCCACTGTTCCTGACAGGGATTTTTGTAGGCTGTGCATCTCCTTAAGGTCGTTGGTTTCTGGAGGCTCAGTCTGTGTAGAGTGTTGCATCCTAGGAGACAGTCACCCCGGACTGCAGGCGGCCGCTGCACCTTCTTTGCTCTTAAAGGGGTGGTGCATTTCCCTTTTCCATGTACAGGATGTCTACTCATCAACAATTACGAATTAAAAAAAATTTTTTTTCTACTGTTGCTAAAACACTAGATTATCTGGTCATTTGGTCTTTTCTTTCTGTAATCTTCCTGTGTGAAATAAATTGCCAACTCTGAAGTTCTTCATTTTCAAGGGCACACACCAAATTGTTGATACCTGACTTCAGGGAATAGTTTGATTCTTGACTGACTTCTCCAAACCTTCAGACAGAAATAAGGTGTATTCCTCTTAGGGAATGGTCATATAAAACATTGCACCGGCGACACGCTCTGCCGTGGCCCTGAGGGTATTCTCAGTCTGAGTAAGCCAGGCAGCTGGGCATCTGTATTGCATTTGGAGAAATGATAGGCTAGAATTCGTGTTAATCGTCATCATTTTTACCATTTAAAGTTTACTCTTTTAAATTTTGCTTTTCACACCCCAAATATGAAAGCACAATGGTGGCTTCTTTATAGTCATTTTTAAAAAGAGAGAGATCTGGTCTACTTAATCTGGGTTTTGTTTATTTTAGGGCTGAGGATGATTTAAATACTTCCAGGAAACAAGCACAAATTTTATTTGCCAAAATTGTAACAAGAAGTCTACAGGAAATGTGTCTGTTGGATTCTCTTTAAGCCTTTGGCTTTCTGGTTTTGCTTGCTGCTTTGTGTCTTAGGATGTAGAGATAGACATTGAACTAGCTCCTGGGGACCAGACCAGCACACCCAAAACCAAAGAACTTTCCGAAAAGGACATTGGAAACCAGCTGCACATGCTAACCAACAGGCACGACAAGTTTCTGGACACCCTCCGGGAGGTGAAGGTCTGTATGCAGCTTGGAAAAGATTTGTTGCTTTCCTCCCTTGGGTAGCTCAAGGCCTAAATCAGCATCATTCCACAGCGGTGTCAATTTTTCTGTTTCTTTTTTCTTTTTGCAATGGGATGTTGCTCTGTCGCCCAGCCTGGAGTGTAGTGGCACTGGGTTCAAGTGATCCTCTCACCTCAGCCTTCCAAGTAGCCAGGACCACAGACGTGAGCTGCCATACCCAGCTAATTTGTTAATTTTTTAGTAGCCACGGGGTCTTGATACATTGCTCAGGCTGGTCTTGGACTCCTGGACACAAGTGATCCACCCACCTTGGCCTCCCAAAGTGCTGGAATTATAGGCGCGAACCAGAGATTTGGGAGTGTCACAGTGTCTTATGGAAGAAAATAGGAAAAAAGTTAATTTCTCCACCACCATCTCTTGGAAAAAACAGTAAACCTGTGTACAAAAAATGTTTAAGGAGACATAATAATGTTGGATTATTTTTGAAGTATACTAATTTAAGAAGAAAATGAGAAATGAGTTAATTTGCTAAATCAAGCCCACTTTGTGGAGCTGGGGGCCTCCAGATGCATTTGTGTTTGAAATCTAGCCAAGTAGACTCTGGCTTCTACAAACTCTCAGGTAAATTATGGGTCCGATTGTTATTTAAGTCATGACCTTGAAAGACTGGTTGAAGCTTTACATACATAATTTTGCTTTTGATGCGGAGCTATTTTTCTGTTCCTTCAAGAGGTGGGTAACAATTCTAATTATTCTGTTCAGATCAGGAGCTAGGTGGGAAAAAAGCATGAACTGCTTCTCACGAGTAATTTTTACATTAAAATCTCTTGTTGACCTATGCTGAACTTGGACATTGGATCAGTCTTTGAACTTGTGTCTGAGTGACACCATTGTCATCTTTAGTAAGGATAAGATACTTTTCTGTGGGATGGAACGGGAAGCTGAGCAGCCTGATACATGTGAGTGACAGCTCTCATGTTGTGGATCAGGCATCTTTTTTTTTTTTTTTTTGAGACAGTCTCATTCCATTGTCCAGGCTGGAGTGCAGTGCTGCCTTGGCTCACTGCAACCTCCGCCTCCTGGATTCGAGCAATTCTCCTGCCTCAGCCTCCCAAGTAGCTGGGATTGCAGGAGCACGCCACCACACGCAGCTAATTTTTGTATTTTTAGTAGAGACGGGGCTTTGCCATGTTGGCTGGGCTGATCTTAAACTCCTGACTTCAGGTGATCTTCCTGCCTCGGCCTCCCAAAATGTTGGGATTACAGGTGCCTTAATAGACCCTTGTCCCTACTGCCGCCACCACCAGCCAAAAGGGCCGTAAGTACATGTCCCCAAGCCCAAAGGCCTTCCTTGGCTGATGTTCACCATGACACATCACCACATAGTTCCTGACCCATCAGGTGCCTGTGCCTCACTTTTATCCTCAGCTCGTGGTGGGAGTGCCATCAGGAGAGGAAGCTCTTGTAGTATGTCGCAGAGGGGTCGGGGTATTTGGTTTTACTCATTAAGCTTTTTGTCTTGGCTGAATTGGTCACAGCTGCCTACCTCCGCATCCTCTGTGAGGCTGCAGCTGCTGTCTGGATGGTGGCTGGGTTAGACCAGACATGGCTTAGAATCTTAGCCAGTCTCACAGAGAATCTTGCCCACGGGTGTCCCCATGGTCTTCTCTTGAACTGAGCCTTCATAGCCTGAGTCGCAGGGCCCATCCATGTCCCCTTTTACAAGAGTATTGCTCAGGCCAGGGCTGCATACATTGTCAGCCATACCACCCCCAGGTATGTGCCACAGAGGAGACTCTCAAACTCAGTGCCCAGCACAGGTGGGCACATCACCCCTGAGCCAGGTGTGCTGCCTGCTTGTGGCATTTCCCCAGGCAGCTCTGGCAGACCTGTGCCCGCCTCTTAGAAGGGTATGGCTCTTGGGATACTTGGGCGTGACTTAATTCTTCCCTTCTCCTTGCATTCTTTTGTGCATTCTATTTTCCTCATTCACCTTTTTTTCATTAGATCTCATTTCATCATTTTAGCATCTTTTTACCGAGAGCCTGCTCTGTACCAGGTAATGTTCTGGACACTGGAAACACAGTGGTAGCTGGTCCTCAACAGGATGTGCATTCTAGTGAGGGGAAGTAATGAACAGAAAGAAGTGCTAGTTCCTCGGGAGGCAAGACGGGTGCTGGGGTAACGCAGCCAGGGCTGGTGGGGATTGGAGAGGGTGGTATCGTGGTGTTATTTTATTTTCTGTGTATTTATGGGAGTTAAGATTTTTTTCATGGAGTAAGATGGGGTTACAGATCACTGAGTTTGTTGTTTCTGCCCTGACGTTTTCCTTCCTGGAGCTCCTCTACTTTGAGAAGTGGTCAAGTGCCACCGGCTCGTCTTGGACTCTTGGGTTCTAAATCCAGAGAGGGCGATCCTCACCCGGGGCACACAGGCTCTTTCTCCTCTGCCTTTCTTCCGAGTCTGGCCATTGTTCTCTGTGGGAGGCCTGTGGAGGCAGTGGCCCCTCACTGGGCTCTTTTGGTGCTGCAAGGCCACCATGGGGTCCTCACCCCTGCACCTCTTTGGGACAATATATACATCAGAGCAAGCCACAGACTTGTGGAGCAGGAGCGGATTGTAATCCTCAGACACAACTCTGAACGTTGTAATCCCGAACGTTGAAATCCCTAAAGATCAACACTTCTAACCTCTAAAATCCCAAAAATATAACGCTGGAAAAAATAATTTAAAAATTCTTTTAAAAGATACACAGACATACCTCAAATAATACTTTACTAGGTGGGCTTCTAGGTATTCCTTAGTCCAGTCAAGTGGATGCTGAAAATTAAATCCACAAGTCCCCACCCCCACCACCGTCAATGTGCCACCCATAGGCATCTCCTTAACCCACGCAGACAGTAACAGATCACAGTTCCTTACCTGATGCAGCTGTCCTGTGATGATGATTTTCAGGGATTTTGATCTTTCAGGATTTCAACACTCGGGGTTATGGCAGTTAGGATTGCGTCTTTTGGGATTCTGATGCAGACCCCCATGGTTGGAGTTGAGCAGCTTTATCAGTGGGTCGGTGACCTTGCTGGGCCCTTTGGTTCTCCCCAGCTCTTGGCCTCTGCTAAATTGACATGGAGCTGAGAGCTCTGCTAAATTGACGGGCTGGTCAGGGTGAAGCATGTGGCCGTGTGAGAGGAACTGTGGCCACTTATCACAGTCCTTCTCACAGGGAGCCTGATACCAGGCTCAGCCTGGGTACTGAGTTCAAGGGTCTCCTCTGTGGCACACAACTAGGAGCATTCTTTACCTAAATGTTTTCACCCATCTTCCTTGAAAGATTGGTATCCTTGCTGTCTGTTTTTAGTAGAAACGTGACCGTGTCAGTGGTTTCCTCTCTTGGGTTTGCTGAAGGAGAGATGGAAGCATAATCATGTCCCTGGAACTCTGTCTCTGCACTGGGGCAGCAGGGACTGTGGCTGTTGGCACGTACTCCAGCCCCTGACGCCACTGCCTGAGGCCATGTAGGGTGTCTCTGCAGCTTCAGGCAGACTAGAAACCTGGCTGTTCATAAGGAATGTTGGCAGCTAATTCAAATCAGATCTTTCAAACAACAGGCCTGGGACGAAATAAACACATCTGTGGATTTGCTGTGCCCTCCGGGCCTCGGTTTCTACCTCTGGCTCTCGTCATCCGGGTTCCCTTCCAGTCCATTCCATTCTCCTCTGTTCTGTTCTGTTCCAGTCCGTCTTGGTCATTTTCTCCTGTCTCTTGTCCACTGCCAACTGCAGAGACTAAACTTTCAGTTCTTGATTTGTTCTTCATAAGAATACCTGTTGGCAAATAGTTTATGTCGTATACATGTGTTTTCACTTTCCTATTTTCCATGGCCTGGGCCTCAGCGACATCTGTGTCCCTCTGAGTTACTCCTTCAGCCTTGTCAGTTTGTGTACTTCTTGGATATGATGGGATCAGTAGTGTTAGGAAATGCCCTTAAAAGCTGAGGACGAATGCAGGCACCATTGCTGAGGGATGCCTGGGCTTGCTGCGAAGTGTGCTGTGGCTTTCTGGCGCTCAGGATCGTAGGCTTTTACTCCGACGTGGAGTAAAAAAAAGATTTCTCATGAAAGTTCAGAAGTGGAGGAGCATCTGATAACGTATAAGACAGATCATGGGCATCTTCTGAGCGTGGGTGTGCAAGGCAGCTCCAGCCCATGGACATCTCAGCCTGTCGTCTTTCTGTCCATAGACTGGAGCTCTGCTCAGCGCTTTCGTTCAGCTGTGCCACATTTCCACAACGCTGGCAGAGAAGACGTGGGTCCAGCTTTTCCCCAGATTATGGAAGATCCTCTCTGACAGACAGCAGCATGTGAGTGTATCTTTAAAATCCTCTTTTGGAAAAATGTAGTTTTAGCTTTTGATAAGTATTCATAAAAGAACACAGTCTTGATCAAGTTTTAGAGGATGAGGAAACTGCTGGCTGTCATGAGTGAATTAGGAAAGGTATTCTTAGCTGCATCGAGAGAGACAGTGAGATGCTGATTTTTGAATGAAGGCATAGATGACACGCGCTTTGGTTTCAGGCGCTCGCGGGCGAGATAAGTCCGTTCCTATGCAGCGGCAGTCACCAGGTGCAGCGAGACTGCCAGCCCAGCGCGCTGAACTGCTTCGTGGAAGCCATGTCCCAGTGCGTGCCCCCGATCCCCATCCGACCCTGTGTCCTGAAGTATCTGGGGAAAACACACAACCTCTGGTTCCGGTCCACACTGATGCTGGAGCACCAGGCTTTTGAAAAGGGTCTGAGTCTTCAGATTAAGCCGAAGCAAACAACGGAGTTTTATGAGCAGGAGAGCATCACCCCGCCTCAGCAGGTGAGGATGCACCCGAGATTGTTTATTACCTCTTCCCTGCCACTGTTTTCACACTTTAAGTAAATACTGCTCCCAAATGATTTCAAATTACAATACAGTGAAGCTGCATTTTTAGGAAAAAAAGTCTTTGTCCGGAGCACTCAGGAACCTTGGTTTGTGTTTTCAGGAGATACTGGATTCCCTTGCAGAGCTTTACTCCCTGTTACAAGAGGAAGATATGTGGGCCGGTCTGTGGCAGAAGCGGTGCAAGTACTCGGAGACGGCGACTGCAATTGCTTACGAGCAGCACGGGTTCTTCGAGCAGGTAAACCTCCAGGAACTGCCTGGCTTGCGTGTGCACTGAGGGGCCATTTCTAATGGTTCTTTAATAAAATCTTCTCAGGTTGGAGTTCACCTTTTTTATGAGACAGAGTCTCGCTCTGTCGCCTGGGCTGGAGTGCAGTGGCACAATCTCGGCTCACTGCAGCCTCCACCTCATGAGTTCAAGCAATTCTCCTGCCTCAGCCTCCCAAGTAGCTGGGACTGCAGGCGCCCACCACCATGCCTGGCTAATTTTTGTATTTTTGGTAGAGATGGGGTTTCACCATGTTGGTCAGGCTGGTCTCGAACTCCTGGCCTCAGGTGATCTGCCCACTTCGGCCTCCCAAAGTGCTGGGATTATAGCTATGAGCCACCACTACCAGCCCGGAGTTCACATTTAAATATACTTTAAACCATTTGAATCCCACACATAAAGGCCCTGTGACTGAAGTCTGCGTTTAAGAGACACTTCTGTATATGACATTAGCTAAAGCACAGTCTTAGGAAGTCCTTTGCATTAGATGCCAGCATGGATGCTTTTTGTCTCCCATTGTTGGTCCTGTTAGAAGTGATAGGTTTCATTTAATGCTTATTTTTTACTCCTTATTCTCCCCTTCGGCATGACGTGGGCCACTGTTTCAGGGTGTGATCCCAGCACTGTAGGGTGCCGAGCCATGGAAGCTCCAGAAGCAGGTGTGGCCTTGTGGCTCCTGCTCCAATCACTAAAGGATGGGGAAATTAATCCCGCATCTGGACAGCCTCCCCTCCTTCCATCTGTACAGGGAAACCCACCTTCTCTGTCTCTGTGAACAGAGAGCTGTGGGTATTGAGTGGTCCTGGAGAAGAGCCCCACATGCTTTCAGGTCTGTGATTCAACTTGCTGTACACAGCTGAGCCATGGCAGTGAAAAGGTGTTTCTTAGCCAGCTACAGGCTTGCACCTGCAGTTCAGCGACTCAGGGAGGCTGAGGCAGGAGGGTCCCTTGAGCCCAGGAATTAGGAGTTTGAGTCTAACTTTGGCAACATAGCAAAACCCCATCTCGAAAAACTTTTCTAAGTGTTAAATTTAAAAGCACAGAAAGAAAAGGTGTGTTACTAGTTAAAAAGTAGTTTAAAAGCGTTAACTTTTTTTTAGGCACAAGAATCCTATGAAAAGGCAATGGATAAAGCCAAAAAAGAACATGAAAGAAGTAACGCCTCCCCTGCGATTTTCCCCGAATACCAGCTCTGGGAAGACCACTGGATTCGGTAAGCCAAACACAGTGCTTGACATGAGCATGAATCAGTTGAGGGAGCCAAGGAAACATCTTGGACCTTTTCTTTTAATGAGTGTTTTTTAAAGGGAGCTTTGCTACTTTATGGCCACGTAAAGAAAAGAAGAAACAGAAACCTAAGACCAGCATTTAAAGCCTTGAGTAATTAAACATGTCGACTGGAGAAGCAGTAAACTGTCCTTGCATCTCCTCTGGCTCCAGTGCTTAAGGCCGTTTGCTGAAAAGCAGGTGGTTCGTGGTGGGCAGCGGGCAGGGGGCTCACCCCATGATGGAGCCCACCTCCATGTCCTGCAGAAGTTCACTGTTGCTGCATTGTTCTGTAGAATGGAGATTTGCTCCTTAAAACCCTGTCACTGCCTCTCTGAATTCCTGAGTGTGCTGGTGACTGAGCTTCAGCCCTCGGATCTCTGGTCTTGTAGGTGCTCCAAGGAGTTGAACCAGTGGGAAGCCCTGACCGAGTACGGCCAGTCCAAAGGCCACATCAATCCCTACCTTGTCCTGGAGTGCGCCTGGCGGGTGTCCAACTGGACCGCCATGAAGGAGGCACTGGTACAGGTGAGACGCCCCAGGTGCATCCCTGCAGCTGCCGGGGTCCTCTTTTCTGAAGCCACAGGTGTCTGTTGGGAAGATTTCCCTTAGAACGAGCATTTTGGCAGTGGAAAGATAACTTGTGGAAAGGAAAGGTTCTTTTTGTCTCCAGTGCCTTTCCTGAATTTGAGTAATGTCATTTTTTTACAAAATGTGAGAAGTTGAAGATTAGAAATAGTCACAGACTATTAAGTAAAGGATGGAGTCAAGCCCAGGTGTTGACTTCTGGGCAATGACTCATTGAATGCCGGGAGTTTGTGCTCCTCTGAGAAATAACCAGTCACTTATATCAGTAAAAATACATTCTTCCCTCAGTATCTAGGACCCCCACAGATACCAAAACCCATGGACACTCAAGTCCCTGATAGAAAATCGTGCATGTAGTATTTGCATGTAATTTCTGCATGGCCTCCTGCGTTCTTTAAATCCTGTCTAGGTTACTTAAAGTACCTAATATGGTCTAATTGCTGTGTGCAGGGTTGTTACACTGTAGTTTTTAGGGAGTAATGACAAGAAAAAGCTCTGTACATGCTTAGTACAGATGCAGTTTTTTTTCCCCTGAATAGTTTTTATCCACAGTTGGTTAAATCCACACATCATATGGAAGACCAGTTGTATATATTTTGCTGTCAGAATGCATTTACAATTGCTTATTTTTTCTTTATTCTGACAAAACATAAAACTGAGTAAATGTTGGTAGCTCACTGTTCCCTTCGTCTCCTTCCCAGAGTCTCACTTATCTGAGTATATGCAGTGTCATACTGTCCTGAGGACTCACAGACACATTTCTTCTTTCATAAATTCTTGAGCATTTTACGAAAATTGTAAGGTACTCGCTGCTTAGAAAAAAGCTCAAATATGTGAGTGAACACCCTAGGTAATCTGCGCTAAATTAATTTCAAATAGTCTTAAAAGGAAAAGGATTCAGCAGATTACTTTTGTCTTTGTTTCTCTGCTGCTTAGGGTAGTTTCTTGATTTGATTTAGTAAGTGGGTTTTCAGTGCGGAAAGTAGAAGAGACACTTGTTCTCAGTGTAACTGAGGGTAGGTGTTGTAATTGGCAAAACCTATCTCAGATAGTGTCTGAGTCCAGACCCTGTGACATTGGTGCCAGTGTGGAAGGTAATGTTGGAAGCTGGTGTAGTCATGTTTGCCTTCCTGAATTTCTTCATCAGTGGGTTATTGAGAACTAAGAGACACCATGAATGTGAATGTGCTTTGGAAGAATAAGATGTCAAAAACAAGCCACAGTGTCATATAATTGAGGGGCAGTGTCATTATTACCATTGTTGCATGTAGTCCTTGGGACAAATACCATCATGGCACTGACGTGTGTGGTTTTTATTGTTACTTTCCAAAGGGGAATGTTTATTGGTCTTGCTAAAGCAAGTCCTGTAAACTTCCCATCGCAGAGATGTCCTTCCATCTTTCTTTTTTTTTTTTATTAGAGAACTCATAAGTCTCAATCCTTCCATCTTTCTAGTCACAAAGAGATTATGTTTGAAAATTTCCATTTAAAAAAAAAAAAAAATATTAAGGCCAGGCATGGTGGCTCACACTTGAAATTCCAGCACTTTGGGAGGCCAAAGTGGGTGGATCACCTGAGGTCAGGAGTTCTCAAGATCAGCCTGGCCAACATGGTGAAACCGTGTCTCTACTAAAAATATAAAAATTAACTGGGCCTGGTGGCGGGCACCTATAATCCCAGCTACTCGGGAGGCTGAGGCAGGACAGTCGCTTGAACACGGGAGGTGGAGATGGCAGCAAACTGAGATCACACTACTGTACTTCCTGGATGATAGAGCAAGACTCCCTGAAAAAAAAAAAAATGCCAGTTGACTTTATAGCAGAGTGGTGATTTTTTTCATCTGATCTGTCATAACAGCGTTGATCAGTCTCTTTTTTTTTTTTTGAAACAACTAATGACCTTAAAGCCAAGAGTCTGTGGTGTGCTTTAACAGCTAGAGGGATTGGCCGCTCACTAGAATTCAGAAAAGCAGAGTATCCAGAAAAGGCTGTCTAAACGCATGACTTCTCTAAAGAAAATACCTTTCTCTTTATAGCCTAATTTCTGTTTATTGCCTTGAGTAACTAGTGACCAAAAACAAGTTTTCTTTTTTCCTTTTGACCCTTTACACTGAGGGAGAGAAGGCCCGTCACTCCCTGTGTCATGTTCTTTCACTGCCAGGTGGAAGTGAGCTGTCCGAAGGAGATGGCCTGGAAGGTGAACATGTACCGCGGATACCTGGCCATCTGCCACCCCGAGGAGCAGCAGCTCAGCTTCATCGAGCGCCTGGTGGAGATGGCCAGCAGCCTGGCCATCCGAGAGTGGCGGCGGCTGCCCCACGTGGTGTCCCACGTGCACACGCCTCTCCTGCAGGTGGGTGCGGCACCCTCGTGCAAGCACAGGCTGTGGCCCATCGCAGCCCAGCACCGGTGTCCAGTCTGAGATCTGCAGACGGCAGATGAAAGTCCTTCCCCTTGTCTTGCGCTCTCCCACATACACTCGTCCTCAGGAAAGGAAAATCACAGTTAAAAGGTTGAGGAAAAAAAGGTTGCTTCTCGTTGGAGTTTCTGCGGGATTGAAGACATCCTCACCAGTGATTCAGGTTTTGAATTTTGCCAGAGAGATTCTTTTCAGTGCCCACTGTACCACCCTCACAAAAGCTTGCTGAAAATATCGCACCACTCTGTTTTCAGCAAGCTTTTGGCGGGAGCTGGAGGGATAAGATTAGGAAATGTTTTCAAAAATCTGAATGTCATGAGTTGAACTATAAATAGCACAGATTTTTCTAGGCAATTTTAAAGATTACAGTCAAACAAGATACAGAGTACTGAACTAGGTGCTATGTTTAGGAGACGAAAAAGCATTTTAAAACAATAGATTCTGCCTCAAAGGAGCATTGAACCTGAGACAGCGGGCATAACCATAGAAGCAAATTTACAGTTGGAGGTAGACTGTGATTCGGAGCCATGCCCATATCAGACAGAAAATCAGCGTAACATGGATTGAGAGAAGGGAGATGCCGTGTGCACCATAGAAGCCAGGGACAAAATCTGGCTAGTCTGAGGATTGTGGCCAGGGCCTTCCAGGTGAAAGGTGGCATCAGAAGTTTGGTGCCAACAGTGCATCTGGAATTGAAGGGTAGTCAACCTCCTGGGCTCGTAGAGTGGTGACTCAAAATGTATTTACATTTTATGGGGCCAAAGACGTCATGAGAGCCACATTTGCAGGTGCTTAGTATGGCTGTGGGGTTTAGCAGGCACGTTGGGAAAAGACAGGCCTGCAGCAGGGATGCCTGGCTGCCCCATCCTCAGGCACTGCTGGACAAAGAGCCGGGCAGGGAAGGTGGCAAAGGGCATGGACAGCAGGAAGAGGAGTTTTGAGGACTGCCCATTAGCGAGGTTTGGTGTCTGGACCATTGTTCTGTAACTGTCCTATCTCAGGAGCCACAAGCTAAGGTTTTAAAATTGGAGACATCATAAGGAAAGCAGTGTTTGGGGTAAAGAGTAAGTTAAATGTGGGATCTCAGGTGTCTGCGTGTAAACAAGAGTGCTTCCTTTGGTAATCGCCCCTTAAGATCTTTGTGGTAATCACACCCTGGTGGACTCACGTGTGTTTTTCCTGTTTAACCTTCACTGACATTTACCGTGGAGTCTCTTATGCTGGTCCCATCAGGCAGCCCAGCAAATCATCGAACTTCAGGAAGCTGCGCAGATCAACGCAGGCTTACAGCCAACCAACCTGGGGAGGAACAACAGCCTGCACGACATGAAGACGGTGGTGAAGACTTGGAGGAACCGGCTGCCCATCGTGTCTGACGACTTGTCCCACTGGAGCAGCATCTTCATGTGGAGGCAGCATCATTACCAGGGTAAACCGACCTGGTCCGGCATGCATTCATCATGTAATTTTCCAGACGCCCCACGGTTCTAGTTTCGTCTCTGTGTTTTGTTTTGGTTTGGTTTTTCTTCCCCCAGGTTTTCTATTTTGGGGTAGGGATGACAGGTCTGGGTGGTAACGGTGCAGGGAAAGATGAAGGTGGCAGAAGGGAGGTTTTGTTTTTTGTTTTTGTACCTGCTAGATTTTTCTGGTTTGGACAGAATTGCACAAGCTGAGGGGATCTCTGAGCTGTGGTACTCTGCTTTGAAGCGCCTGTCCCAGGACAAGCTGTGCTCAGGTGGCTCTGGGTAGCCTTTTCTGGTTTTCCTGGTCCCCTGCTTATCCCCTAAACCTGCCCAGGCATCCATGTATTTAGAGCAGCCTTTGTCACTTTATGGGTTGGTTAGCCAAGATGGTAACACCAGACTCAAGAATTAGCACCTTTTAGAAGTTGCTTATGTCATAAAATACAAAGTAACAAGAGTTTATCACAGAGGTCCCCATTTTCATAAGCCATGTGTATATGTTTTTCATTTTTTATTTAAGCCTTGTGGAGCACTTTGAAAGATTGGTGTGGGCTGATGATTCCTTTCTTTGCCCTCTAGCGATTGTAACTGCCTATGAGAATAGCTCTCAGCATGATCCAAGTTCAAATAATGCTATGCTTGGGGTTCATGCGTCAGCTTCAGCAATCATCCAGTACGGAAAGATCGCCCGGAAACAAGGACTGGTCAATGTGGCTCTGGATATATTAAGTCGGATTCATACTATTCCAACTGTTCCTATCGTGGATTGCTTCCAGAAGATTCGACAGCAAGTTAAATGCTACCTCCAGCTGGCAGGCGTCATGGGCAAAAACGAGTGCATGCAGGTGCGGACAGGACGCTTGTCCCCACCCCACTGCGGGGTCCGGGAGAACGAGTCTGCATGGGGACTCCTGGTTCACATAATAGGGAAGGCGGATTCAAACTTCCTACAAATACAGCCGCAGTAAGGGGGAAACAGTCCTTCCAAAACACGAAAGGGAAAGGAAGCTATTTGACTATGAATTACAGTCTCTTATGGTCTCTCTCCTACGATATACTTAGTTAATGTGTTTCAGGAAAGAAAAAAATTACACACTACAGAATTATCAGGATCTAAGATAGATTTTGACTGTGTTCAGAGGAATATTAATAAGAACAATAAAACCAACTAGATCTATAAAGCTTTGGAGAAAATACGACCCCTAAGTATTTAGGATTAACTTTAGCATTAGTGATTCAGTTTAAATTCTGAACATCCTTCAATAAATATTCATGGTAGGCAAATCTATTGTCAATTTACACATCAATGACTTATAGGACTTAATGCCTAGATTAGTATTTTTATGAAGTTTTCATGTTATTCAAAAATTTCAAGAACTTTTTTTCTACTCTTTTTTTGAACAGGGCCTTGAAGTTATTGAATCTACAAACTTAAAATACTTCACAAAAGAGATGACAGCCGAATTTTATGCACTGAAGGGAATGTTCTTGGCTCAGATCAACAAGTATGTATGTTATATTAAAAGACGATAATAGAAAAAAAGCATCAGATTATGTAAATAGGTATTTATAACCCGAAGCCAGTGTGAAGCTCAAGCTAGAAATTGCTGTCATTTAGTGACAGTCATTAGATAGGATTTTTTAGGTATTGCACCTCTGCAAAGACAGTAACCTGCAACAAATTGATAAACCTATTTGATGTGTAGTATTTTTAAAGCTTTTCTAAAATGAGCTGCTTGATCACAGAACTGCTGATAACATGGATCCATTTACAGAGCTGATACCTTTTGTGGAGATGATTCTTGCTTTAATACCAGGGGTCAGTGAAGGATGGCCTGGGGGCCACATCCAGCCACTGCCCTGTTTTTGTCAGTGAGTGGTGCTAGAACACATCCCTACCCACCGATGTTGCCTGTGACTGCGTTCGCCCTGCTGCAGAGTTGAGGAGTTGTGATAGGAATTATATGGCCTGCAAAGCCTAAACCATTGGCTGTCTGGCCCGTCACAGAAAAGGTTGGCAAGCCCTGGTCTTGAAAAGTAAACATCAGAGGAGATTTTGTAAATAGCATGCAAATGAGGTAGACTCACAAGATGCTGCCTGTTGCCTTGTTTGTGTAGGCTCTAGCGCCTGCCTTTCACGTCTTCAGTAGACAGGACTTGCGTGTTTAGCTTATTTTTAAATTAGGAAGCAGTTTTGTCAACATAAAAAGGTTTTATCTTTTTTTGTAATGTTTTAAATTCATATGACAGTCACAACCATTTGAAAGTGCACAATTTTGTGGGTTTTAGTATATTTACAGTGTTATACAACCATCACCAGTAGCTAATTCTAGAATATTTCCATCATCCATAAAGTAAACCCCCGTATCTGTTAGCACTCTCCTTTATCCCCTCCCCCTTTCTCTTGACAACCACTAATCTGCTTTCTGCCTCTATGGATTTGCTTATTCTGAACATTCACATAAATAGAAGCATACGCTATGTGGCTTTCTGTGACGGTCTTCTTTCACTTAGCAGGATGTTTTCATCCATGTGCTATCATGTATCAGTACCCCATTCCTTTTCATGGCTGAATAATATTCCATTGGCTATCCATACATTTTGTTTATCCATTCGGCAGTTGATGGACACGTGGTTTCTTTCTGCTACATGAGTAATGCTGGTATAAACATTGAATACGTGGCTTCGTCTGAGCATGTTTTGAGCTCTCTTGGGTATATACCTGGGGGCAGAATTGCTGGGACATACGGTACTTCTCTGTTTATCTTTTTGAGACATTGTCAGTCTTCCACAGTTGGCTGTACCATTTTGCATTCCCACTAGCAACGTTTAAGGTTTCTAATTTCTCCACATCCTCACCGGCCCATTTATCTGATTATAGCCATCCTAATGAGTATAAAATAGATTTCTCTGTGGTTTTGAATTGCATTTTCCTAATGGCTGATGACACTGAGCTTCCTTTCTTGGTTTTTATTGTTAGTTTGCAATTCTTTATATGTCTGGATGAAAGTTTCCTTCAGATACATGATTTCCAGGTATTTTTTCACATTCTGTGGGCTTTTTCACTTTTTTGATAGTGTTTTTTAATGTACAAGTTTTTAATTTTGATGAAGTCCACGTTATGTATTTTTTTCTTTTGTTGCTCATACTTTTCACATCTTATAAGAAACCATACCCTAATCCAGGATCAGAAGCATTCTTATGTTTTCTTCTAAGCGTTTTATAGATTTAGCTCTTATGTTTAGATCTCTGATGCGTTTTGAGTAATTTTTATATGTGGTATGATGTAGGAGTCCATATTTAATATGCTCCATGTAGATATCCTGTTGTCCCAGCACCATTTTCTGAAAAGTTTAATCTATCTCCATTGAATGGTCTTGACATTCTTGTCAAAAATCAGTCGAGATAAGGCCCAGTGGCTCACACTTGTAATCCTAACACTTTGGGAAGCTGAGGTGGGAGCATCAGTGGAGCCCAGGAATTTGAGAGCAGCCTGGACAGTCTACTGGAAACCCCCATTTCCAAAAAATAAAAATCAGTTGACCATTTTTTGTGGGCTTATTTCTGGACTCTCACTTCTATTCCATTGATCTGCTATGTAGAGTCCCTTATATTTCCATATGAATTTCAAGTTATTTTCATGTGTTTCTTCCAAAACGGTTAGAATTACAATAGAGACTACATTGAATCTATAGATCAGTTTGAGAAGTATTTTGCCATCGTAAGCAAAATACATCTTGTGTCCATCGTAAGACGTCTTATGGACACAAGATGTCTTTCCATAAGTTTAGGTCTTCTTTAGTTTCATTCAACAATGTTTTATAGTTTTTAGTGTACAAGTCTTGCACTTAGGTTAAATGTATTCCTCAGTATTGTTACGTGAATGGAGCTGTTTTCTCTGTTTTCACACTGTTCATTGCTAACATTTGGAAATACGTTTTATATGTCAATCTTAGATTTCTCAAGCTTGCTGAGTTCATTTGCTCTAGTAGCTTTTCGGTGATTCTTCTTTTCTGTGTATAAGATCGTGTCACCTGCAGGTAGAGATGGACTTATATCTTCTATTCCAGTAAGGACGCCTTTTATTTCTTTTTCTTCCTGATTGCCCTGACTAGAACCTCAAGTACAGTGCTGAATTAAAGAGATGAGATCTTTGTCTTTTTCTCTATCTTGGGGAAAGCCAGTCTTTCATCACTGAGTATGATGTTAGCTGTGGGTGTTTTGTAGATGCCTTTTATAAGCTTGAGGAACTTCCCTTCTGTTCTGTTTTCTGGGTATTTTTATCACGAAAGGATGTTGGATTTTTTTCAAATGGCTTTTTCTGTGTCCCTGAGATGATTGTGTTTTTTTGCTTCATTCATTCTTTGAATGTGGTGTATCACATTGATTGGTTTTATTTGTATTGATTTTTTTTGTTTTCCATGTTGAACCACCGTTATTGCTGGGATAAATCCCAGTTGGTCATGATGGATAATCCTTTTAATCTGCTGCTGGTGTTGGGTTGCTCGTCTTTGTTGAGGATGTTTGCGTCTATATCATAAAGCATGTGGGTCTGAAGTTTCCTTGCTATGTCTTGTACATTGCTGGTGTAACAGTGAAGTGGTGTAACTGCCGTGGAAACAATTTGATGGTTCCACAAAAAGTAAGCTTAACATTATTTGATGGTTCCACAAAAAGTAAGCTTAAGATTACCATGTGACCAGCATTTCCACTCCCTGGTGTACATCCAGAAGTGTTGATACAAACACATACCTGTTTGAGAGTGTTTGTGGCAGGACCGTTTGCAATAACCAAGACGTAGAAACAACACAAATGAACAGAAAAACAAAATGTTTATGTTATTATGTGCAATGGAGTATGATTGAGTTATTAAAGAGAATGAAGTGCTGACACAGGCTTCGACATGGATAAACCTCGAAAACGCTGTGCTAGGTGAAAGCAGCCAGATTCAAAAGGTCACAGGATGTACGATTCAGTTTGCGTGAAATGTGCAGAACAGGTCAGTCCACAGAGACAGAAGGCAGACTGCAGGTTCACAGGGGCTGGAGGCGGGAGGGGTTCAGAGCGACTGCTTTTGGGGTGGCTTGTGCCACATTGTGAATGAATCAAATGTCCTGTAGTGTGCATTTTATAATGGTTAGTTTCAGGTTATGTGAAGTTTGCTTCAATTGAAAAAGATACATGTTTTGGTTTTCCATCTTCTCACAGGTCCGAGGAGGCAAACAAAGCCTTCTCTGCAGCTGTGCAGATGCATGACGTGCTGGTGAAAGCCTGGGCCATGTGGGGTGACTACCTGGAGAACATCTTCGTGAAGGAGCGGCAGCTGCACCTCGGCGTGTCTGCCATCACCTGCTACCTGCACGCATGCCGGCATCAGAACGAGAGCAAATCGAGGAAATACTTAGCCAAGGTGAGCCCGAAAGAGCAAGCTTTGACCAGAGGCCATCGGTTGGTTTGGACCAAATTTTAGCTACAATTTACTCATCCATGTTGAGTGTGAGACATGATTTCATGCCTTAAGTCTTAATGGTCATCACTCTTTGAAGCATCTTTCACAGTTCCATTTTAAAGCTGAGAAGACTGAGACCTGGACATTCTTAGGGTCCCAGAACTTTCAAGTGGCAAAGCCTTGCCGGGAGCTCAAGTATAGCGCTGCCTGTGGGAGCTCACACCCAGCAGTGGGCTGAGGAGGGGATCTGGAGCTAGGGCTTCCCTCCTGGATGCCTTCCCCTACAGGGCTGCCATTTGTACAACCACAGAGCTCATGTGCTGGGTGGTTGTGGGTTTTCTTTCTGCACGGTGCCCCTGGCATCCCTGAGCTCAGGGTGGGTGTCCCCACCTGCTCACTGAAGGAAATGCACTTGACATTCAGGTTCCTCTTTCATGTTGCTTCCTGTCTTCCCCCAAGAAGCAGACAAATAAAATCCAGAATTATGCCCAGGAGAAACCTAAGAATAAATTGTTCCCTTTCCTATTTTGTCCATTAAAGGTTTGGATTTTTTTAGAATTCCTCTATTTAAGTAAAAATCTGGAATGTACACCAGCACGTGGCAGTTAAAGCCGACTACAGAGACAGCTATACACACTGCCTCAATGTCTGGCTCCAGGTTGCTTATACCCAGCTGTAATTGTTTCAGTCATCCATGGACACCGGCTGTCAGCATGTGGCCTACCTGATGCCAGGGTGATGACCATCTGAGATTTTTAGCAAAAGTTCATTTTGTTTGGATGAGATCATGAGTGTGAGCTAGCAGGTGGGCAGGCCCCAGGCATCTGCCTGTTGCTGTCTTGCGGTCACTGGTAACTACTAGCCAGTAGATTAGATCAGCGAGTAATTGTCACTAAAACTAAATCAAGAGGCCAGGAGTGGTGGCTCACACCTATAATCCCAGCACTTTGGGAGGCCGAGGTGAGTGGATCAATGGATGTCAGGAGTTCAAGACCAGCCCAGCCAACATGGCAAAACCCTGTCTCTACTAAAATATAAAAATTATCAGGGCATGTTGGTGTGCAACTGTAATCCCAGCTACTGGAGAGGCTGAGGCAGGAGAATTGCTTGAACCTGGGAGGTGGAGGTTGCAATGAGCCAAAATCTCACCACTGCCCTCCATCCTGGTCAACAAAGTGAGACTATCTCAAAAAAAAAAAAAAAAAAAAAAAAAAACTAAAGAGAAAAATCTTTATTTAAATTTTAGGTTATATATGCTATAAGATTTATGTTAAGTTTAGCAATAATGTTGGCCCTCTAAGGCTATTTTGTTACATGGCCAGTGAAGCTGCTCTATACAGTGTTGTCATGTTGAGGAAAAAGTTGCTTGCTTGAGGGCTTCAGAATTGTCATTGAACTCTAGAATTTCTCCTCCTGTCTCAGGTGCTGTGGCTTTTGAGTTTTGATGACGACAAAAACACTTTGGCGGATGCTGTTGACAAGTACTGCATTGGCGTGCCACCTATCCAGTGGCTGGCCTGGATCCCGCAGCTGCTCACCTGCCTGGTCGGCTCAGAGGGAAAGCTGCTGTTGAACCTCATTAGCCAGGTGGGAAGAGCAGGGTGGCCTTGTTCATAGGCACAAAGCATTGTGTCTTCGTCTGTCATCCTTTTTTTTTCCCCCAGAAAGTAAATTTGAGTGCTCAAAGTATTAAAAATCAGTTAAAGAGATGGGAAGACGTAATCATCTAGATATTACTTAATATAAAGCATAATTAAAAGTTATTAAATCAGAGTTGAAATGAAATAGCTAACACAGCAGTTTAGTATTAAAATCGTAATTTCTTAAACATTTTCCCATAAATAATGCAAGTAAAATAAACTTCTATTAAAATGTACGATTGCCAGTTGGTACCCTGAGAATGACAGTGAACCCTGTATCTGATTGGTAGTTTTCCTCTGATTTTTTGTCATTTGCTGGGAGCTCTTTGGAGCTGCCCGTAAACTAAAACGTGCACGTGATTGTGGCTGTTGCCCTTTTTTCAGTTGAGCTGTAGCGTCAGGAACCCACGGTTCTCGAGGGCACTGGGGCAGGGCTGGGGAAGTGGACAGGCTAGGGCCCTCGGGAAAGGGTCTCATAACCATCTCTTGAGAATGGTTCCAAGATGTCCCTCACCTCTGTAAAGATCCAGGTACAGAGGAAGGACCAGAAACAGCGGAAGTGTGGCTACAGCGAGGTTTGGGACACAGCGGCTTCGTGGTTGCTTTTGTAAAATCACAAAGTGCTGTGGGAGTCCGTAAAGGTGTTTAGGAAGGAGCTGTGCCCAAGTGCTCCGCCCACTCATTCCTCCAGTCCCTTCCTGTACACAGCACCTGTGCTGTGTGGGTCCTGAATGATGCCCTGGTTTTCCTTGAGAAGGCAGCTGTGTGTTTGACCCTGGCGTTCTGTGTAGCATTTATCCTTAGGATGCAGGTCCCACCTACCTGGTCCCGTCACTCGTGGAACTTCTCGAGTACAGGAGCAGCCGCCTGGGCCTGTCGCGGCTCAGATGTTATTCCTTTCTTCATTTCATGGGCACATTCTGAAGGATCCAAGTGACATGGTACTGTCCTGTCAGCCACAGAACTCCAGTTCAGTAAAACTGGAGTTTCTTAACTGAATATCCCTGCATCTCCTCCCAGCTGCAGTTATGCAGAATAAAGTTATTTAATAATGGAATTAGTTAACAGTCCACAGTGAATTGTGCCTGGCAGAAAGATTAACTGGTATTTGTATGTTTTTTATTTGCCTCTGTGAGATCTGGGGACACATGCACTTTGCCTTCCTCGGATTTACTGCCTGGAAGGAAAGCGTGTTTCCCTGTCACTCACAGTTCCTAGATAGAGTTGATGAGATGCATGTGTTGATGTGGTTTGGCTCTTTTAAAGTGAATTCAGTATTTTGCTGCTGTTGAACCTGGCCTTGTGTGTCAGATCACTGCTGCAGTATTTGCTTCCTTGGTCCAAAGGCAGATCAGAAACCTACTTCTCACTTGACATTGGTTATTTTCAGTACAAATTATCCAGAGCTCACTGGAGAGCAGCGCTGTTTATGACATCTTGTCTCTGAGCAGGTTGGACGCGTGTATCCCCAAGCGGTCTACTTTCCCATCCGGACCCTATACCTGACCCTGAAAATAGAACAGCGGGAACGCTACAAGAGCGGTACGTCTCGGGTGGGGCCCGCAGGCCAGGCCAGGAAGGGCTCCTTCTCGGGGGTGCCCCACATCCAGACAGACCACCGTGGCCACCCCCTGCCCTGCAGTTCCCTCCTAGCTGTGGCCAGTCTCTCCTCAGTGGGCAGCGCTGTAGGGCAGGAAGCAAAGCCTGATCTGAGTCAAGTCTCTCTCTCCTTTGCCAGGATGTAATAGGCATTCATTTATTCGAGTGGTTTGATCCAGAGGTAGAAAAAATATGTGAAATTTTCAGCTTCAGAAAATTGTAAAGTTTATCTTCCTCCTTAGTAGTAAGTGCATCCTGATATGCCCCACAGATGCCAGGTGCCGTGTGTGTGTGTGTGTGTGTGTGTTATGAGGAGTATTCAGCATTGAAGTCAGTCTTACTGGATGTTGGTGAAATAAGACTTGTAATCTCTGTTGAATAGCCCTCATATGCAAAGAAACAACTGGTTTGGTGGTTTCGGTTACCCACTAAGCACGGGACTTTAAATAATGAGAGGACTGCTGACTGTCCTTGTTTTCAAGGCTGAGTCTCCTAAGGGCCATGGACCATGCTTGGTTGGTGAGAGGCGGTGGATGGGGGTTGCGTGGCACATTTCATCTCTGTCTTCTGGGGAGTCGGTCTCCCTAGGTGGCTTCATGTCTTGGTCATTTGAAAATTAAGGTTTTCTAGTTTTAAGACTAAGTGTAGAGAGGTGAATTCAGAAAAAAAATGGGCATTAAGGGTTCTGCAGTGTATCTCACAAGGAAAAATGACTGTATTTTTCAAAAGTAGTCTTGATTTGGCTTTCCAAACCTATTGCCTATTAAGTACTTTTAGGTTCTCTGAGTTTATAGTAGCAAGGAATGTGTAGCATATTGTGAGATATTTTTCCAAACATTTATGTTTAGGATGATCAGACATAACAGAAAGGTTAAAAAGAGTGCTCGGGGAACCCTTGTATACCCTCACCTGGACTCAACCAGGCAGCATGTTGTCACACCCGCTTTCTCCTGAAACACATACACGGGTTTATTTAATGGAATGAATGGAAGTCGCGTTGTAGACAACCGCGCTGTCCTTCCCTGCGCCTAGAACCAGGGCCTTCTCCCACGCAGTCCCTGGGGAAGCAGTCTTGTGAGGATTCACACGCCGGCAGGAACCAGCGCTCCTTTGGCCCGTGGGTCCTGCAGCACTCCGAGCCCTGGCGTCTGTCGGTTTTGCGCTGACACTGGCGTTGTGTGTGTTGCTCTCAGATTCTGGACAGCAGCAGCCAAGTTCAGTGGGTAACCAGTCCCATTCTGCATCAGATCCAGGGCCCATAAGAGCAACAGCACCCATGTGGCGCTGCAGCCGAATCATGCACATGCAGCGAGAGCTCCACCCCACCCTTCTGTCTTCCCTGGAAGGCATCGTCGATCAGATGGTCTGGTTCAGAGAAAATTGGCATGAAGAGGTATTTGGCTCTGATCTTGCACATGCTGGCTCCTTGTAGAGGGGACGTGTTGTTCTTTATGCTTCTGTGGCTCTTACCTTGAGATTTGGCTGCCCGGTCCTTTTATATATTTGTTGTCGAACTTAACCATGGACCAGGCAAAGAGCTATCTCCGCGCACTGGTACAGCCTTAAAGATTCGAAGCAGAAGACACACGAGAGGGTGGAGTTGAGGAAGCCACCTCTTGCTGTTAAAATGCTGGCCGTGCTCACTTCTCTGTGCTCAGTGACCGGAGTGCCACTGATAACCAAGTGTGAGCAGGAGCGGTGGCGTGAGTAACAGGGTTATAATTTCCAGACATGGGAAACTGTATGTATGTGGGGTTATTTGATAATGATAGTAGTCAGACCGCTTCCTTAATATTGTGCTAGCTTAAGCTGATAACAAAATAGTCCACGCCTCACTGCCCCAATGCTTACCTGGTTGAGCCCTGGGGCCAGCTCCGTACTGCTGTGGAAGTCTCGTGTGTGCACACAGATACGCAGTGGGAACGGTATGGCTGCCTGAAAATACGGGGGTTTTGTGGCTAAATCACAGATGGGTGTATGATTCAAAAAAGTAGGGCTTTTCTGTTTGTTTTTTTAATGTTCAGGGCCCTTACTCCCCAAAGGCAAAAGCGCCTGCTCCCACGTGGCACACAGGCGTCCCGTCTCTTGCACACACTGATTTCACGCCTGCTGTGTGCGGGTCCTGGGGGTGGTGCAGAGATGACCGGGGCTGGGAGGGCCGCACTCAACAGGCGCTTTTGGCTGCTGGTCCTGGAGTGGAGGGCTCTGTTTATCAGTTGTCTCTGGCTCTTTTCTACCAGGTTCTCAGGCAGCTCCAGCAGGGCCTGGCGAAATGTTACTCCGTGGCGTTTGAGAAAAGCGGAGCGGTGTCCGATGCTAAAATCACCCCCCACACTCTCAATTTTGTCAAGAAGTTGGTGAGCACATTTGGGGTGGGCCTGGAGAACGTGTCCAACGTCTCAACCATGTTCTCCAGTGCGGCCTCTGAATCTCTGGCCAGGCGGGCGCAGGCCACTGCACAAGATCCTGTCTTTCAGAAGCTGAAAGGCCAGTTCACGACAGGTGAGTCTTGACTTTCCTTCCCTGTCCATAGGGAGAGTTCTGTATGCTGATTTCCTCGTCTTTAGCGTCAAAGCTGATTGTATCGTTGGTTTTCTGATCACTGCACTGGGCACACTGGTTACACTCTGTTTACAATGCAGACTTAAGAGCACATACCTGAGACCACACATTTTTCTCCCTAGTGAGGGGTCCAGGTATGGAGCAGAAGCTGCCAGGATCCAAAATGGGATAGAAAATGCATGGTTTCAGGCCACACTGCCCTCCTCCCTTCCTGAGACATTTCCTTCACTTGGTTTTGGTGGGAAACAGCGAAGGGTGGGGTGGTGGGAGACAGTGTTAGTGTGAACCAGTAGGAGATGGAGTCCCGGTAAGCCGGTGGGAGATGGGGTCTGGTAAGCCAGTGGGAGACGACGCTGGGTGGGGTGGTGGGAGACAGTGTTAGATGGAGTCCCGGTGAGCCGGTGGGAGACGGCACTGGGTGGGGTGGTGGGAGACAGTGTTAGTGAGCCAGTAGGAGATGGCGTCTGGTAGGCTGCTGGGAGACAGGGTCTGGTGGGCCCATGGGAGACAGGTCCCCGTGAGCCAGTGGGGGATGGGTCCGGGTGAGCCGGCGGGAGATGGGTTCGGGTGATCCTGTAGGATTTACAGGGACAGGGCCCACAGTGACAAGCTAAGTGCAGGCTCACTGTGGATTTGGGCATCATGGTAGGGAGGTGCATTTTCAGCGCTTGTCTGTAGTTCAGGTTAATGTGTCTCCTAGACCCACAGGAGCTTAGCTCCTGGCTTTGCCTCTTGTGATGTGAGGGAAAGGAGTCTAATTTCCTTCAGCCCAGGTTTCTTCCTCTGTCAAAGAGGGATCATCACCCCCGTTCCATCATACACACTTCCCGTCCATCCATCCCATCCACTCACCTGCATCCCATCATCCCCATGTCCCATCTACTTACCCTCGTCTCATCTTACACACCCACGGCCCATTTATACACACATGTCCCACTGTACGCACCCGTGTCCCATCTATACACCCCAGTTCCATCTACCCACCCCATCCCATCCATGCACCCCCATCCAGTCATACACCCCATCCACTCACCTGCATCCCATCATCCTCATGTCCCATCTGCTTACCTCATCCCATCATACATGCCCACATCCCATTTACACACACATGTCCCAGCGTACCCACCCGTGTCTCATCTATGCACCTGCGTCCCATCATACACACTCGTGCCCACTGCTGTGTGCACAGGCACAGCTGCTTCTCACGCTGTCTGGACCACATTGCTTCTTACTCCTCATTCAGCCTCCATTCCACTGACCTGAGGGCACCCTAGCAGGGAGTGTGTGGCGGGCTCTCTTGCCAGCTCTCACTGAGAGCTCCCGGTGCCAGGATGTGAGTTCAGCCACCTGAGTAGCTTCCCCAGCCCTTCACCTCTCCAGCGTCAGCACATGAGTGATTGTTGTGTGAAAACGAGATTTGTCTGGTACAGTTTCTCAGAGGTGAAAGAAACATTGAGTCATTCACATTTACAAGCTTAATTACTGCTTTTTTAAAATTGTAGAACAAACATTTTAATTTTCATTTCTTATCCTCAACTTATTCTTTAAATTAACTTCAATTTTTATACGAAACGTCCTGAATGGCAGTCCATGAAACTGCCATTTTGTTTAAACAAAATATGGGCCCTAAAACCTAAGCTCAGTCACTAGCCCAGGTAAAAGGAAGAGATGCTGTTCTGTGACCTTTTTCCTCTTAATGGGCCCTAAAACCTAAGCTCAGTCACTAGCCCAGGTAAAAGGAAGAGATGCTGTTCTGTGACCTTTTTCCTCTTAAGAATATATGCCAAACAATTTTAAAATATGATTAGTTGCCTTGGTAACAGAACAAAAAGCAGCAAGTCTGTTCTAATTGTAAGATGAGTTTAAATTTGATTTTTATTTTTAAGATGAAGCATCCTCTGACAAGCCAGAAACAGAGTCTTTGCTGACTCTTTGGACACACACCTGAAACAGTTAAAAGTGATGCCTCAATTTTCAGTAACAAAGTAGGAAAAAAGAATATGTTCTTGCTGAGCGTGGTGGCTCATGCCTATAATCCCAGCACTTTCTGAGGCCGAGATGGGTGGGACACTTGAGGTCAAGAGTTCGAGACCAGCCTGGCCAACATGTTGAAACCCAGTCTCTCCTAAAAATACAAAAATTAGCTGGGTTTGATGATATACGCCTGTCATCCCAGCTACTCGGGAGGCTGAGGTGGGAGGATGGCTTGAACCTGGGAGGCAGAGGTTGCAGTGAGCCTAGATCCCACCACTGCACTCTAGCCTGGCGACAGAGTGAGACTGTCTCAAAGAAGATGTTCTCAAGCTGCAGTTCAGCTTTTCTGTCCTCTTCTCCAAAAAGTCTTATTTTACTACCAAGCCACTCACCAAACTATAAGGAAAGACAGTTTTTCAAAAAAACAACAAAACCCAGAAAAAGAAACAGGTATTATTACCCAAAAGACTGCTGTTGCAAAAAAAAAAGAAAGAAAGAAAAAAAAAGAGTGGGAAGTTAAATTCCCGTAGCTTGTTAGAGAAGATCTTTAAAAAGAATTCAGAAAGTTAAGAGTAGAACTTCAGTGGGAAAGACAGGTTCAGAGTGCAGATAATTCAGGAACATTCAGCTTGGAAATACATTAGGCTTTCTCCTAGTCCATCAGAGAAAATAAAAACGTGTTGCTGGAATTAATATTAAAATTGTCCCTACACACAGAAGGTAAAAAGAGAGAACGTGGAACAAAAGTAGCAAAGACAAGTCCCCTTGAATCTAGGCTCTACTCACTGGTTCAGGAAAGTTGACTAGAACTTAGAGTCTTCCTGAACCAGTATCACTAGATTCTAGATTTGGCCTGAAACCAGTGGACCACATAGTCCATAATAAATATCAAGTGACCCATAGTGTTTGTGGTATTAAAAATTTTCTTTAGATAATTATTCTGAAAAGCAATAGGTCAAAATGACACTGGACCATCCAGTCGGTTACAGAGTAAAGGGCTCCCTCCAAAGAGGACTGACTTGGCTGAAACCTAGGCTGGAAGGAATGCGAGTAACATGCAGTAAATGAGATAGGCTCTCAGCATCATTTCCATGAGGCTTTTCTACCCACCCCAGTTGTAAGGAGGAGTACCGAGGGAGCTCCAACAGAATGTCTTAGAGGGATGCTTCCTGGAGACAAAAGTGGGGCTCTAAGTTTAACTCTTGACCCCTCTTCTCCTTACTTAAAACTTGGGGAAGAAAATAAATACTTAATTTTTAACTTTTCAGAGCTTTGGGCATGTGATATTTAATATTCTGTAGTTTCATTTTCTGAACCTTTGGCTTATTTTTTTCTCAACTTACATTTTAAAAAAAAATGTATGAACGCACCTTCATGAGTAGTACCACATGAAAATATAAGCCTTGTTCTTACATATCTTCTACACAGGAAGAGTGAATGAGTAGTACCGTAAATATCCTGCAAGATTACTTTGTGTCCTTGACAAAAGATAAGGGAAAACCAATCCACTTCCATATCTTGAGCCGTAGTTAACTAGTCTTTAATCTCATCTTCCCAGATATCTCCATTCACATCCAAGCATGAAGCCGCTGGTTACAACACAGTGAAGTAGGGTTGGTGAAATGTTTGTAAGGGTTTGCTAGAGAAAGAACCCATGCCATCCCAACAGAAATACTGCATACAGCCAGTACATGGCATCCTGTTACATCCATCTAACTTCTCTGTGGGAGTTCCACAGCATGGCACCTCTTTGAGTTCTCTTCCAGCCACTCCTCAGTTTCCATCTCTTCCAGTGCATTCTGAGTCACCCTCTTACCTTACCTCTGTTTTAGACATTTTGTATTGGCCTCATCTGCTTGCAGGTATTTATTTTGTAAGTCTGTTAATTCCTCTGTGGTCACCTTACATGGAGAGGCCCCATGGTAGATCAGTCTGCACAAGGTACCAAAGGTAAAATTGCAGCTGGAGCCGATGCCCGTGGTACAATCAAGCCCCTGCATCACAGGAGCTGGCCGCACAGGCGGGGGCAGGACACCACATCTGCCACCAGGTCCAAGGTAGGCGGGAGGAGAAGGCAGCCATGACAGGCAGGTAACTCTGCTTCCACTGGCTCTTTGACCTGACCAGGAGTGACCAGCGAAGGGCACTTCAATTCTGGGCAGTTGAGGCATTGAACCGGGCCATCTCTGACGTTCCTTTTTTTTTTTTTTGAGACAGTGTCTTGCTAGGTTGCTCAGGCTGGAGTACAGTGGCTCAATCTTGGCTCACTGCAGCCTCCACCTCCCAGGTTGAAGCGATTCTTCTGCCTCTGCCTCCCAAGTAGCCAGGATTACAGGTGTGCACCACCATGCCCGGCTATCTGATCTAGATTTCAAAGCAGTCCTTCAGACAGGCTTTGCAGTTCACATGCCTCACTCCACGAAATACATGCGTTCACTACCCAGCTTCTCACAGAGACAGATAGCGTACAGGAACAATGTCCTGTTAAAGCATTTTATCTGCTGAGCTTGATCAGAGTCCAAGATTTCCTGGATCAGACTTGGCAATGATCCCACATCCTGCACAGCTCTCTCATCCACAGTTTCCTCTTGGTCTACATGAGACCCAGCAGCTCCTCCACAATCTAGCTCTGTGTTGGGAGATGATGAGCTGTCTTCTGCACTTTCTTCTGAGAACCCATCTTGAGCTCAGAGAGAGAGAGACAATATTTGGATGCACCAATGTCTATTGCTTCAGAAACTGTATCCAGGCCAACAGGACCACGCTGCCACGGGGTTCTTCCCGTAGGTGGTCTAAGTGCTTTCATAGAATAAATAGCTGAGTTGGTGGCAGCCACTTGCCACTAAGTGTGAATGAAGGTGGGGAGGAGGATGAATAATCTGGTGGCAGTTCAGAGTTCAGCGCAAGTGGAGGGAGAAAGCAAAGGGGTATTCGAAGCCACTACTCTGAAGCACTCATCTGAATTGCTGCTCACAAATACCTTGAAGTTCTGTGGCAAATCCAGGTAGATCCTGGTTTCTCCACCTTGGACAGGCTCTGCTCTTCCAGATTCATCTCCATCATAAATACTCGCCAGCACCTGCAGTTCACCTCCTGAGCTTCTCAGTCTTCTGACAACATTTAATTTTATGAGTAATTGTTAATAACAATCAGAAGAAAAGGATATCAGCACCACAGTCTGTATTTGAGTTTGTTTATTTGTTTTACTTTTTTTTTTTCTTCACTCTGTCGCCCAGGCTGGAGTACAGTGGTGTGATCTCAGCTCATTGCCACCTCTGCCTCCCGGGTTCAAGCAGTTCTCCTGCCTCAGCCTCCTTAGTAGCTGGGATTACAGACTCTTGCCACCACGCCCAGCTGATTTTTGTAATTTTAGTAGAGGTGGGGTTTCACCATGTTGGCCAGGCTGGTTTTAAACTCCTGACCTTAAATGATCCCCACACCTTGGCCTCCCAAAGTGTTGGGATTATAGTCATGAGCCGCAGTGCCTGGCCATGTATTTCAATTTAGAGTGGAGTTCATGCAGATCCCATTCATTCTCCAGCTGGTGGAGTTGGGACTGTGGAAGCTGGATAACAGGCCAGGATGTGGAGCTCGTACTACATATACTATGGAAATCCTGCCATTTTGGGCAAACCGGAAACCGCTACCCCAGTGAGGGAAGCCCCTCCTCCACGGTGTTTCCCTCCAGCCTGGGAAACTCCTTTCATCCTTCTAGGCCACACTGTGCGCACTCCAGCCTTGGGGCCAGCCCTGGTCTGGGTTTAGCACGCCACTGCTGCTGTCTCCAGCACTTGCCACCCGGTGTCACTTGGGCAACTGACCAACAAGTGGGGCAGGCCCCCACCTAGCTCTCCGCGCCAGCGCTGGGATCAGGGGGCCTCGTGAGGGCCTATGAGCTGTGGGCCAGCCTGGGGCATCCTGAAGGAGCAGGGCCCATACATTTCCCTTCCACCTTAGTGCCCTGAAGGGTCTTGGCCAGACTGGGCTGCAGGCACCCTGTCCTGGGTTTGGGGGACCGAGGCCCACTGAGCAGTCCCGGCCCGGCCCCCTTCTCTTTGTCACCTGCCCAGAGCATGGTCCCTACCATACCTTCCAGCTGCTCTGCAGTGCCCTACTTAGCGCTTTTGTCATGATCTTTACCACATTCTTTCTTCACTGATGGGTTAAATCATAGAGTAAGTGGTTCACATTTGTGATAATTAAAGTACCTTCTAAAGAACATTGTGTCTTAGAGGACACAGTTAATATTAAATCAGCCAGGTGTGGTGGCTCATGCCTGTAATCGCAGCACTTGGGGAGGCTGAGGCGGGTGGATCACAAGGTTGGGAGTTTGAGACCATCCCGGCCAACATGGTGAAACTCTGTCTCTACTAAAAATACAAAAGTTAGTTACTCAGGAGGCTGAGGCAGGAGAATCACTTGAACGTGGGAGGCAGAGGTTGAAGTAAGCCAAGATTGTGCCACTGTATTCCAGCCTGGTGACAGAGCAAAAAAAAGACTCTGTCTCAAAAATTAAAAACTTAATGTTAAATCACATGAAAAAAATCTTTATCTCCATAATTAGAAAGGACACTCAATGGTGACAGCGTGACCAGGGTTGTATCCATCTATAGTGCCCGCATGCCCTGCAGTGGCTCCAGGCAGTCTGGGAGTGTGGCTCCCATTCGTGATGTATGGGTTGGGCATCGAGGGTAACACTGGGCTCGCCTTAGGTGAACCCACAGCTGAGGGAGGTGCTCTTTGGAAAGTAAGACACAAGCGCTGTCCTCCCCGTCTCTCATGCAAAGCGCTTTCATGTCTCAGGCTTGTTCAAGAAGTGCTTGTGATGTGTGGTCTTTCACCCACCTCTGAGAACAGAAGAGTCTGAGCTGAAAATTTTATGGAAATCCTGTTTTACTTAAAAGAAATGGTGATATTCATCATGCTTTTATCTTAAAATGTCCACATCAAAAAAAGTAGAGAATCAGAAGTGGAACAGATCAGCTGGCTTTTGCTGTTTAAAAAAAAAAAAAAATCACAAAACCAAAACTGGAAAAAGCCAGCATGAGGCTCCTGACTCATCTCAGACTGCAGCAGGGTTCAGACAACACGCAGCCAGCGCTTGTCCACCTCCCCCTCTCCTGTTCGCGGGGGCGGCCTTTTCAGTCTCTTTCTCTGTGTTCCGTTCATGGAAAGCAGTCTGATTCTCTGGCAGAGCTGCCTGTGTTGGTTACCAACCACATGTCAGTAAAGAGGTGGAAAAAGGAAGTGGCACACTCCATTTATCCCACAGAAACGAAGATTTCCTTTCATGTGGGAACTTGTAAACAAATATTCAGAGCCTTTGTTACTTTATTTGTAATAACTCAAAACTGGAAACCATGCGGATGCCCTTTCAGAGGGTATTGAATACATTAAGTATACCTGACCTTGGCAATGAAGAGTTAATTACTGATACACTGTAATGTGGGTGAACCTCAAAGAAATTATGCTGAGTGCAAAAGGCCAGCTGGGAAAGGATGTGTACTGCAGGATTCTTATTTGTGAAATACCACCAGAAGGGATTCTTGGTGGCCAGGTGTTTGGGATGTAGGGGAGAGGTGGGTGTGGCCATGAAGGGTGACCTAGGGCATCCCGTGCTGATGGTGCAGCTTAGCAACTGATTGTGCTTGTGGCTCTGCGAGGTGACACACGTGACATGACCACACAGAGGTGTGTGCGCACACACGTGCACACGTATCTGGTGAAGTCTGAATCAGCTCTTTGGACTGTGCCAATGTCACCTTTTCGGTGTTGGCATCACACTGGGTTGACAGGACGCTGGTATGGGAGGAGGGGTTTTAGGAACATGGGACTTCCTGCTAGGAATTTCAAAGTAAGAGTTAAAAAATAAAAGAACTAGATCAGGCATGAGTTTGCTGTCACTTTTGGTCCTGTGTGGAGAGGGAACAGTGAGGTGGCCTGCATCCTTGGCGGTGGCCTCTGTCTCTGTTGCAGCTCTGCTGGGGGATCTCACCTTGGTGCTCACCTTGGATCTCACGTTGGTGGCTGGAGGTACCTCTCCAGCCACCTGCTCTTGTGGAGTTGTGGCACTGTGAGGGATGCAGAGGAGGGAGGTGCCAGAGCTTAAAATGAAAGGGAAACCAGACAAGTGCTGTGGAAGAAAACACACGGGAAAATACATTGGCTTTCGTGAACTGATGACATTTGTGGACAGCCAGATTCACACATTGACAGGGATAGTCAGGCCACTCGACTAGCGGGGTGTTATCACGCGTGGGCAGGGATAGGCCACTCAACTAGCGGGATGTTACCATGCGTGGGCACGGATAGGCCACTCGAATAGCGGGGTGTTATCACGCGTGGGCAGGGATGGTCAGGCCACTCAACTAGCGGGATGTTACCATGCATGGGCAGGGATAGGCCACTCAAATAGCGGGATGTTACCATGCGTGGGCATGGATAGGCCACTCGAATAGCGGGGTGTTATCACGTGTGGGCAGGGATGGTCAGGCCACTCAAATAGCGGGATGTTACCATGCGTGGGCACGGATAGGCCACTCGAATAGCAGGGTGTTATGCGTGGGCAGGGATAGGCCCCTCGAATAGTGGGGTGTCATCACGTGGGCAGAGATGGTCAGATCACTCGAATAGCGGGGTGTTATCGCGTGTGGGCAGGCATAGGCCACTCTAATAGCTGGGTGTTAGCCAAGCGCCTCCTGTGTGCGACCTCGTTTAATTTCATCCTTATGCGGTAGGTGTTAAATGATTCGCACTCCTCTTCCATGGGTTAGAAAAACGAGGCCCTGAGAGGTTCAGCAGCAGCTCAAGCGCTAAGCTGGTGTGTCTGCCGCGACGATGCCGCCAGTGTTCTCTTTAGGCTCAGGACGCCAGCCCTGGGGCAGCCTGGGGACGGTGCCTCCTCATGGCTCCCACAGGGCCCCCGCTTTGCTGCAGAAGCTGTTGGGTTCGTCCCGACCTCTGGTCGCCCTGGTGAGTTAGGGTGATGAGGCTCCTTCCAGCACTGGCGCTCATCTGGGAGGAAGTCAAGGTTTTTTACAGAAAGATGTTTTAATATAATTGACCTTTTAAACACTGAGTTTCAGTAAAATCCGAGAAATACATTGACCAGAGATTTTTGAATTGCTTCAGTGAAACATGTTTTCAGCTTTTACCATTTTGGTATCTTGCGTTAGTTCCTTCTCGTGGCTCATTTAGATCTAGCACTTTGTCCCGGGTGGCTTTTTCCTCTCCCGCAGACTCACATTGATTGCAATATTGGCTTTGACACGAGGCCTTAGGGCTCCATGTGACACTGGTGCTCAGAGTCGGGGCTGCCGTTGGATGCTGGCCTTTGGGCCCTGGCGACACAGGCTTCTGGTTGTTGGGATTCACAGGCCGCCCGCCAGCTCCTGTGTCTCCCAGAGCCTGAGCCTCACGCACTGAGGTAGACGTTGCCTCAATGAGACTGTTCCTGAAAGGGCCTGGGACTGGGGACAGGGTTTCAGGCTGGCGGTTCCTCTTTTCCTCTTCCTCTCCACACGGTGGGAGGTCCCTGACAGGGCTTCTCTCGTTTTTTCAGCCTCTTGGGGAGCAAAGGACAGAAAATGTTCTGTTCCACACCGTGTATCAAACATGTCATTCGTAGCTGGTAGCGGCTTGAGCATTTTTTTTTTTTTTCAGTGACTTAGAACTGGCCCAGATGACTAAAAACGTTTTTAATCATGTTTTATTTTGAAGATTTTGACTTCAGTGTTCCAGGATCCATGAAGCTTCATAATCTTATTTCTAAGTTGAAAAAGTGGATCAAAATCTTGGAGGCCAAAACCAAGCAACTCCCCAAATTCTTCCTCATAGAGGAAAAGTGCCGGTTCTTGAGCAATTTCTCGGCACAGACAGCTGAAGTGGAGATTCCCGGGGAGTTTCTGATGCCGAAGCCGACACATTATTACATCAAGATCGCGCGGTGAGTGGGCCAGCCTGGCGGGTGGCTGGACGTAGAGCCCTGTGGGAGCTCTGTGGGAGCTCTACGGCTTCCATGGACGTAGAGCCCTGTGGGAGCTCTGGGGTGGACCCTGTGTGGAATTTGGGATACGGATTCCATGACGTGGGAGGACGTAAGACAGTTCTAGGATTTAAGTGGTCAGGCACCTTAGAAGCTCTGCCCGCACTGACTGGTTAGCTGTCCTCAGTGCAGTTCGGGTTTGCATTCAGCAGACCTTCTTCTGAGTCACCATAGAACTTGACAAAACATAGCGTGTCCCATCTTTTGTAAACCCTCGAAGCACAGTATTCAGGCAGAATCAGACGATTGTAATGTTTCCCGGAGCGGCTGCGTCTCATTTGAACTGCAGAAAGGGCTTTGAAGCGATTTCCCTTAACAAAGTGTTTCATGTTTATTTCTGAACCAGACACAGCTCTGCTTTCCCATACAGCCAGAGGTTAGCTACCCCTTTATCCAAATCTGGCTCCTGTGCTGGCCAGCTGTCCCTCCTCCTCGACTTCCATCTCTGGCTGCTGAATTTAAAATCTTGTGACTGCATTTCCACATATCAGGGTGAGACAGGGTACAGATAAATTGATAAACGACCACTGACCTACGCAGTCTGTTTCCCGTGACAGTTCTGATGACTCTAGTTTCTCCTCAAGACCAGGACTGGTAACGGAGACGCAGGGCGCTCGCCTCACGCTTCTCGCTTTGGTAGGTTCATGCCCCGGGTGGAGATTGTGCAGAAGCACAACACCGCAGCCCGGCGGCTCTACATCCGGGGGCACAACGGCAAGGTCTACCCGTACCTCGTCATGAACGACGCCTGCCTCACAGAGTCGCGGCGGGAGGAGCGCGTGCTGCAGCTGCTACGTCTGCTCAACCCCTGTTTGGAGAAGAGAAAGGAGACCACCAAGAGGCACTTGTTTTTCACAGGTAGGTGTGAGAGCCACGCTTCACAGGGTCCGCAGGCAGCTCACCTTAGCCTTTCAGGGTCCACCTGCGTCCCCAGAGAACATGCTGGTCTGTGCCGAGCAGGGAAGGCCTCAGCAAGAGGAGCAGCTCCGGGCTTTCGGGCTTCTCACTGAGATGAGAGCTGTGTCCACCTTTTCTCTAAGGTGAGCTTGTCCGACCTGCGGGCTCCATGCAGCCCAGGACACCTTTGAATGTGGTCCAGTGCAAATTCGTCAGCTTTGTTAGAACATTACGAGATTTGTTTTGTTTTGTTTTGTTTTTTGAGACAGAGTCTTGCTCTGTCACTCAGCCTGGAGTGCAGTGGCACGATCTCAGCTCACTGCAACCTCCACCTCCCGGGTTCAAGCAGTTCTCCTGCCGCAGCCTGCTGAGTAGCTGGGATTACACGCATGTGCCACTGCACCCAGCTAATTTTTTTTTTTTTGCAATTTTTAGTTGAGATGGGGTTTCACCATCTTGGCCAGGCTGGTCTTGAACTCGTGACCTTGTGATCCACCCGCCTCAGCCTCCCAAAGTGGTGGGATTACAGGCTAGCCACCACGCCCGGCCCAGATTTTTTTTTCTTTTTTAGCTCATCAGCTGTCGTTAGTGTCAGCATATTTCATGTGTGCCCCGAGACGATTTTCTTCCAGTGTTGCCCAGGGAAGCCAAAAGAGTGGACGCCCCTGTTCTAAGGCCTTTCGCACTCTCTGCAGCGGGCTCCTGGGAGAGCCAGCCCCTGCCAGTGCGTGCTGCCATTTCACTTCTCCTCCAGGGAGCCTGGGGGACCCGGCCGAGCCTAGCCTAGGCGCAGCAGGATGCACCAGGTTTCCAGCAAGCCTCGGGCCACGTCACATGCTGTACTCTGGGCCCTCCCTGTGTTTCCTTCCTGGGTGAAATGCAGGACTCGGGGAAGTCTGGCTGCCCAGTTAGGGCCACAGAGATTGTCAGGGGGCACAAGTAGCTGATAAGCAACCTCTGAGTGAAGTCTTTATCTCTGAGTTATCGTGAGTGGTCTGACTCTATGCAGAGCACGGAGATGCGATGCTTATAATGTTATCCAGAGGCGAGAATCACTGTGATGACATTTTAGCGTCTAATCCCTGAGGTCGGGAGCCCACTGCAGTGCATGTCATCTAGGCCTGTGTGGGAACTTTCTTTCACCACCTAAGCCGTGATCCAGCCCCTTTTGACCTGAAATCTCTGACCCTTAAGTTCTATATCTCAGAATAAGTAGATTTTTTTAAAGCCTGAAGAAAGCTCAAAATGCATCACGGAAAGCTGTGTGTGTTTTAACACATATGTAACATGATCTTTAGTGTTGATCCCAGCTGTGGGTTATTGATTTCTCTGCTTTTCAACATTGGTTAGCACGGCCTGGCAGTCCTAATGTGTGTCCTGGAGTCATGTGGGGATTTCTCTATGGGTAGAAGCCAGGACAGTGAGCCATCAGCTGTGGCTTAACTGACATTGGACAGAATTAGCCACTTGGTTCACAGAAGTCAGAATCATGTGTGCACCTCACGCACCCTTGACTCCACATCAGAGGTTACAGCAGCCTGGACACGGCCACCATTGGGACCCTCACCGGGGAGGCTTAATCTGCCATCTTCTGGAAATCTCTCAGTTCCCTCCAACTTTATTGCAACAAGGTATCTGAACAAGAATTCCTGAACCTAATATCTTCATAAAGTATTATATCATTTAATCCACAAGCAACCCTCTGGGGTAGGTACTATTATCCTACTTTTGGATCAAGAAACTGCACACAAGTCTGGTGCTGCTCCCCAAGGTGATGTCACTGGCAAGGCAGGCTCTGGAGTGGCCGCCCAGCACTCCAGCTGCCTCCAACTAGCTCAGACAGGAGTGGTTTCGGGGCAGGTTAGCATCCTGTTGGGCGGGTGGTTCATTAACTGCATCTCAGATACCGAATGGTGATTGGGAACAGTGCCGGTCACCATGTGTGGACAGGGATTTACACATTAATGGGGCTGGATGATCAGGTTGATGCCAGTGGCTTTCCTTATCTGGACAGAACACACCTCAGGGATGATTGTCCTGTTTCTCCAAAGAGAGGGCATAGCCGTCCTAGGTGCTGAAAGACAAGGTTGCGTCATTAGCCAGCAGCTGTCTCAGAGCAGGAGGGCTGGACTCTTCCCATAGACTCTGATTAAGGAAAGCCTCTAAGACTAAACATTTGGCAGAGTCTGTTTTATTTATTTATTTTTTTGAGAGGGTGTCTCACTTTGTTGTCGACGGGAATGCAGTAACGCAATCTCAGCTCACTGCAGCCTCCCCTCCTGGGTTCAGATGATTCTCCCGAGTAGCTGGGACCACAGGCATGCGCCACCACACCCAGCTAATTTTTGTGTTTTTTAGTAGAGACAGAGTTTTGCCATGTTGGCCAGGCTGGTCTTGAACTCCTGACCTCAAGTGATCCTCCAGCCTTGGCCTCCCAAAGTGCTGGGATTACAGGCAGAAGCCACCATGCCTGGCCATGTTCTTGTTTTTTAGACAGAGTCCTACTCTGTGTCACCCAGGCTGGAGTACAGTGGCGCAATCACAGCTCACGACAACCTCCAACTCCTGGGCTCAAGCAGTCCTCCCACCACAACCTCCTGAGTAGCTGGGACTACAGGCTATTCTTTATTTTTTTGGTTTTTTTAAGACATCTTTTTAAAATTGCCTTCTAAAGCATTTCTGATTGTGAACACAGGCTGACAGTCAGCCCGTGCCATCAGAGCCTCGTGCCATCTGCTGGGCAAATGGATGATGCAGCTTCCTCCATGGTCCCCCTGAGGCACACAGGGCCGGGCCAGCTCTGTTCCCAGTGGTGCCTTGACAGTGGAGCTGAGCGCCGGCCCACAGTCACCCTCAGCCTGTCCTGTTTCTCTTCCCCTCTCCCCAGTGCCCCGGGTTGTGGCAGTTTCCCCGCAGATGCGCCTTGTGGAGGACAACCCCTCTTCACTTTCCCTGGTGGAGATCTACAAGCAGCGCTGCGCCAAGAAGGGCATTGAGCACGACAACCCCATCTCCCGTTACTACGACCGGCTGGCCACAGTGCAGGCGCGGGGGACCCAAGCCAGCCACCAGGTAGCAGCGGGGCAGGGCCAGGCTGGGGGCCGAGCTGCCGCCTGCAGCCCTCCTGGGTGGGGCGGTGCTTGGGGACACAGGGGTGCTCAGGAGACACTCAGGCATTCATTGCGGGCCACTTCCGTCATTTAAGACAACTTGATTAGACTCGTGAGATGGTAGAGAGACGGCCATTGACCTTAGTGAGAGGACGCTTGTCGTGACGGTTTGTCATGATAGGACACGGGTCATTCCTCGACCTTGGAGAGGCTCCTTGTCCTTTGCCTGTACTTACAAAGAAGCTCTGAAGTTAGAATTTTAAAATAAGTTTCTGGCAGTCTCATTTGGCAGCCACACCTGATCTGAGGTGATGGGAGGCTGTTTACAGTCTGCATTCATCCACTTCACCCGGTCTACTGCTGGCGCGTTAGGCCATGTGCAGTATGTGTACTCTCCATACTTTCTAAAATACAGAAAGCAGCAGACTCTGGAATGTGGGGCCCAGCTGTTTGGGTTGCCTGAGCCGGGAGCGTGGATCCCGCAGGAGTCTTGGGTAGCTCTGCCTGCAGCCCCTCTTTCACCTGCACGTTTTTGCCCTTGGTAGGAGGCAGGGCGGGCATGGGCTCTGGATGAGGTTTTTGGGGGATTGTGTGGGGCACCCAGCAGCGGCTGTTTTGGCCTCTCCCCGGGTGCACCTGAAGTCCTTTCTGTGGGTCCCACGCAGGAGAGACCACAAAGGTGGACGCTGTGACCTTGCCCAAGTCTTGCAGGGACTCATTCCAGTTCTCCCAGCTCCTGGAGGACTTAGTTTGGTTGAGGAAGGTTGAGCCCACCCTGTGCTCCGTGGCCCAGGGCGCAGCAGGGCCCGAGGTGTTCCAGGCTGCGGGATCAGGTGCTGCCTCCCAGCTTTGTGCAGGCAGAGGCTTGGATCTCTGTTTCTGATCAACCTCTGTTGACAGAGCTCATGGCCTCTCTTGGGAATCGACACCAGGACTTTTTTGTGGCACAGGCCACGGCCTGCTCATTCTATGGATGGTGGGCAGTTCTGAGGTATTTGCAGGAGAGGGATGGATTATTCTCTTAAGGCAACATTAACTTTTGACAGCGTGGACGCCAGTGACAAACATATGCCGACCTCAGAGTCATCCTGTTTTTAAACAGCGTAAGTGACCGACTAGGCTGTTCCAGGTTAGCAGCTGCCAGGGCCTGTAGGCAGAGGGAGATGCCCACAGCACAGAGGGCTCCAGCTTCAGAGCCGCTTCCTCCTCTCTGTGCCTCTTGTTTTTTGTTTTGTTATAAATTCTGCTCCGTCATTCTTCTCTCTCCCTTTTCTTTTTTTTTTTGAGACAGAGTTTTGCTCTTATTGCCCAGGCAGGAGTGCAATGGCATGACCTCGGCTCACTGCAACCTCCGCCTCCCGGGTTTAAGCAATTCTCCTGCCTCAGCCTCCCGAGTAGCTGGGATTACAGGCACGTGCCACCACACCCAGCTAATTTTGTAGTTTTAGTAGATACGGGGTTTCTCCATATTGGTCAGGCTGGTATGGAACTCCCGACCTCAGGTGATCTGCCCACTTTAGCCTCCCAAAGTGCTGAAATTACAGAGGTGAACCACCCCGTCCAGGCCTTTTTTGTTTCGTTTTGTGTTTAAGACAGTCTCTCTCTGTCACCCAGGCTGGAGTGCAGTGGTGTGATCTCGACTCACTGCAACCTCCACCTCCCGAGTTCAAGCGATTCTCCCACCTCAGCCTCCCTGTAGCTGGGATTACAGGCGTGCGCCACCATGCCTGGCCAGGCTGCTGGTTTTCACAGCTCCCACAGTGGTGAGGCGGTTGGTTTTCAGGCTCCTGTGGAGCTGGGGAGAAGTGAGTGGGAATGGCGCACAGTGAACTGGCAGCACACTCACTGTTCTCACCAGGAGTCAGCCTTTTCCTCAGACTGTTGCAAGCCTGTAATTTCTAGAGTTCTGAAAAAGTTGATTTTGATGGGTTTTTGGCAGCATGCTCACTGCTTGAGGAGCAGATTTTGGAAATCCTTGAGGTCTCAGAAGTGCTTCTTCCCATTTGACAGACGAGGAAACAAGCTGCGTGTGTCGTGGGCGGCCTGCCTTGTTCTTGCCGGCGGAAGGGCCTGCTTTCTCACGGCCATTCAGAGCGCGGGGGTCTGACTTCACTGAGAAAAGACCCCAGGCCTGTACCACATGGTCGAACAGGAGCTCCATTAACTCAGTAAACTCTTACCGAGTGGTGGTATCTGCAGTGGTCTATGAGTCTCCTGTCCAGAGATGAGTCTCAGGTGTGGCGTGTGTGGTTACAGCAGCTCCTTCAGTCTGTGAAACCTTTGTCTTCGGTATATGGTCTTGGTTGGCAGTGGTGCTGCTGGCGTCGGCTGTTTTGTCGTGTTAATTGGTCTGATATATTCTGTGGTCAGCAAGGGTGGAAGTGTTTCGATATTTACCTGCATTCTCGTCGGATGTCGCATATCAGGTAACAGGCTTTGGCGCAGACCAGCTGCACTGGTGCTTTAGAGGGGACGGCGACGAACCCCGGAGGGAAACAGAGCCATCTTGTGCCTCCTCACGTTCAGTCAGATAACAATGAGTGTGTCAGATCTTTCACCAGAATTTACTCTTGCTGCTAAGTTAAAGACTAGTTGCAATTTGAGAGTTTTTCTTTTGCAAAAAAAAAAAAAAAAAAAAAGGGAGTTAGGTGGAAGTGTCATGGATCGATTGTTTCAGGTCCTTCGCGACATCCTCAAGGAGGTTCAGAGTAACATGGTGCCGCGCAGCATGCTGAAGGAGTGGGCGCTGCACACCTTCCCCAACGCCACGGACTACTGGACGTTCCGCAAGATGTTCACCATCCAGCTGGCTCTGATAGGCTTCGCGGAATTTGTCCTGCACTTAAATAGACTCAACCCCGAGATGCTACAGATCGCTCAGGTAAGCCGGTTTGAACAGCCAGATCCTCTCCTCGAGACGTCGCCTTTCTGTTCAAGTTCCTAAAGTGTCACCTTCTGAAATTTAGGACACTGGCAAACTGAACGTTGCCTACTTTCGATTTGACATAAACGACGCGACTGGAGACCTGGATGCCAACCGTCCCGTCCCGTTCCGCCTCACGCCCAACATTTCTGAGTTTCTTACCACCATCGGCGTCTCCGGCCCGTTGACAGCATCCATGATCGCGGTGGCCCGATGCTTCGCGCAGCCGAACTTCAAGGTGGGTCGCCGCATCCTCCGGTGACAGGCGCAGGCCAGAGCCGCTCAAGTACATGCACGTCACGGCCTTGCGGGAGCTGCTTATCTGCCTCGTGGGCTCTGCGTTTCCCACCGTGGCCAGCACCCCCATGGGTTACGTCCTTCTTTGCTGTGAGGGCAGGGGATGGTTTTCTCTTTGGTTCACTCTCGGCTGTAGTGCCTGGAACAGGCCTGCCCGACACTCAGCAGTTGCTGGAAAGTGTCAAGTAAATATGCAGATGGAGCCCCAGTCGCAGTGTGGCCGTGTGTGCCACCCAGGTTTGTGCTGCCCAGCACCGAGGCCTTCTGGCTGCTGCTTCAAGTGGAGGAGGGGGTGTGTCCCCCAGCGGCTTCCCCCGCCCGTCCTGAGGGCGCATGGCCTGGCCCGGTGCTGAGGCTTGACCAGCACTCATGGCCCTGGGCGGCCACTGTGGCTGAGCCCTGCCTTGTGAGGAAGCTGCCCCTCTGGGCTGTTCTTGGTTCAGCACAAGTTCTCACGTTCTCTCCCTCACGCAGGTGGACGGCATTCTGAAAACCGTGCTCCGGGACGAGATCATTGCTTGGCACAAAAAAACGCAGGAGGACACGTCCTCTCCTCTCTCGGCCGCCGGGCAGCCAGAGAACATGGACAGCCAGCAGCTGGTGTCCCTAGTTCAGAAAGCCGTGACCGCCATCATGACCCGCCTGCACAACCTCGCCCAGTTTGAAGGCGGGGAGAGCAAGGTGAACACCCTGGTGGCCGCAGCAAACAGCCTGGACAACCTGTGCCGCATGGACCCAGCCTGGCACCCCTGGCTGTGACCGCGGCCACCTCAGCCACCAGGAATGTGAAGGGAGCCCCAGGCTCTGAGCCCGCGGCTTTTACCACTTCTCTCTGCCTCGTTCATTTTATTCACGAAAGTCCTGCAATTTCACTGGGTTGCAGTTACTTTCCTGTTTGTGTGTGAAAGTGGGAGCTGGTGATGACTGTGGGCGAGGCGCTTAGAAATGGTAGAGCTGGAACTTACTCCAAGCTTTTAAATGGTCCTTTAAGAAACCAGGATTCTCTGGTCTGGAATTTCTGGGTGAGTCCTTTTTTTAGAATGTACAGGCGGAACCGTACGAGCAGCTCCCAACCGTCCATTTTTAACACCTCACAGCAGCTCCATGCTTTTGTACAGACCTTTGTAACAAGTGTACAGAAAACCCATTTCGTTTGAACTGATCGTGCTGGTTTTTCTGAGCAGAGAGTTTTAGGTTGTACGCAGCCCGCCCTGGGATTCTCGCTGAGCATTCGGCGTGGGTCCACGGGTGGGGCCACCCTGCGGGAGCGCCACGCCACATCCACCTGGATTCCGCTGGTGGAGACAGAACGGAGGGTCTGCAGGCGGCTCCTGCGCTTTTTACTTCTGGCCCTGTGGATGTCTTCTAGACGTTTACTATCATTGTACCTGAAGAAAAATCACTTTTACCTTCCTAATTTAAAAAGACAAAACAGAAATGTAAGTTCCTTTGCTACTTCAGTCTTTCTGTTCACATTTTTATAAATCTGAGCATTGAGAATGTTCTATCTAAATTTGTACAGTGTGATTTTTTTTAGAATAAATATTTTATAAAAGAGTTTATTGTCCATTATTTATGTTAAAATGCTTGTTTCCATGAGAGGTTTCTTCCCTCTCAACGTCCCTCAGCCCCTTGGGAAGCAGAGGCCCCAGAGGCAGTGTGGGCTCCTCAGCATAGCCTCTCGGTGACAGCGTGCACTGTCCGGGCAGGCACAGTCCTGCTGTGACTTGGGGCGTGGGAAGCCAGCTCAGAGTGTGTTCAGTCACGGCGATGAGGAGTGGCAGCCCGACCTCAGCAGCAGGTAAGGGCCCCAGGACCCAGAGCCCTCAGCTGTGTTGTTGTGTTTCCAGGCTGCTGCCGTGTAACATGCATGTGTGGAGCATGTGCAGTGTGCCTGAAGCATGCCCAGAGGCTCAGCGTGAAGCACTCTGCGCCCAGCTCCACCTCCTCCTCGTACTTCATCCAGTGTGTACCGTGGCCAGGCCTGCCCTCACGTGGGAAGGGCAGTCCCCGAGGAGCACGTGCCCTGATGCCAGGAAGAGGGATGAGGTTGCCACTCCAGGGCTAACGTGACCGGCCCTGAATCGGAAAGGACTTGCCTGTTGGGAAGTGTGATGTTTCTTTCAGGAAGATGGCCCTTTACAGGACCCAGGGCATGGGGCAGCACGGAGCCCTCACTGGGCCTCTGCCCCAGGCCAACAGAACCTTCGCCAGCCCTTGACTCTCCTTGCCTTCCATTTACCTGCCATTGTTCCAGGCGACCACGAAATGATGCCTACAGCTGAGCTGACTCAAATCCCTCCGCAGAGTCAAATGAGAGGCCATGACCTGATATCCATCGGCATCTTTGGATCACGGTTCTGTTGCTGGGTTACAACCTGGGTGCAGGCTGGTTTGCAGTGGGCGGTGCTGGCAGCTGCGGTCATGTCTTTATGCTGGGCTCCAGTTCTCAGGCCAGAGGGGCTGTTTCCCACTTTATTGAGGGGGAGTTTCCAGCTCGGAGAAGGTGAGAAGTTTGTCCAAGATCTGAAGCAGTTGTGGAGAAACTGGGATTGAACCCCATCCAGCCTGACTCCAAGCCCCCATGCTGCTCCCTGGGCCACAGGTCAAGGCCAAGAGACCGCTTTTGCCAATCTGACTGGACTCAATTTACTTCCCAGCTCCTTGCAAAGAGCTGTCTTTGTGAGACTGTGTTGTGGGCTCTGGAATGATGGGAGCCGTGCTTTGCAAATGAGGAGTGATTGCATGCTCATCTGGCAGTGGATGGTTGTCCTGCTGGCGTCAGGCCTGAGTGGAGACCATGCCCCTCTGAGCGCCCTCATTGCATGTGACAAGGTATGGGCCACTGGGTGAGTTGTCTTGCATTTCATGGAGCGTCGTGTCTGTGTAGATATGTGGGTGGCATTAGGGTTGGGGGACATTTGTCTTTCACACTGGGGAATGGAGTTGAGCTGGTGCTACTGGTGAGGAAGAGGCCTGGCTTCGCCACGCTCTCCCTCTGGTTGCTGGGAAAAGCTACCTTGGAACGGCCAAAGCGGGAGATATCACCTCCCCAGTGAAGATCTGGCATCTCCTGAGCTCCATGTGGAAAGATCAAAGAGCTGGAGGCGGGAGCCCTTCAAGCAGCAACTCAGTGACCAGGAGCCTCAGCTCTGTCCACCCCAGCACAGCATTGCTGGGAACTGGGCCCGGGAGGCTGCCAGCTCCAGAGTGAGGATGGTCCAGACCACGCAGAGACTGTGCCCTTGTTCTCCAAACACCATTTCAAGGCAAGTGCTATTATTAGACTTCTTTTTATGCTTGTGGTAAGGTATGTATAACACAAAATTGACCATTTGAATTCATTTTAAGTGCACAGTTCAGTGGCATTATGTACCTTCACCACCATCCATCTCCAGAACTTGTACATCTTCCCATTCGGAAAAATCTGTCCTCATTAAACACTCACTCCCCATCAGCCCTTCCCCCAGCCCTGCCAACTACCATTCTGCTTTCTGTCTGTGCATTTGATGACTCTAGGGACCTCATATGAGTGGAATCATGGAATATTTGTCCTTTTCTGACTGTTTTCTGTTTGTGTTTGTTTTGAGACAGTTTCACTCTTGTCACCCAGGCCGGAGTGCACTGACGTGGTCTCGGCTCACTGCAACCTCCGAACACTGTTATTCTTCCCATTTCAAGGCAAGTGCTGTTGTCAGACTTCTTTTTATTCTTGTGGTAAGGTATGTATAACACAAAATTGGCCATTTGAATTCATTTTAAGTGCACAGTTCGGTGGTATTATGTACCTTCACCACCATCCATCTCCAGAACTTGTACATCTTCCCATTTGGAAAAATCTGTCCTCATTAAACACTCACTCCCCATCAGCTCTTCCCCCAGCCCCTGCCAACAACTGTTTTACTTTGTCTCTGTGAATACGACGACTCTAGGGCCCTCATGTAAGTGGAATCATGCAGTATTTGTCCTTTTCTGATGGCTGTGTTTTTGTTTTGGTTTTGAAACAGAACTTTGCGCTTGTTGCCCAGGCTGGAGTGCAGTGGTGTGATCTCAGCTCATTCCAACTTCTGCCTCCTGGGTTCAAGTGATTCTTCTGCCTCAGCCTCCCAAGTAGCTGGGATTACAGGCACATGCCACCATGCCCAGCTAATTTTTTGTACTTTTAGTAGAGACAGGGTTTCACCATGTTGGCCAGGCTGGTCTCCATCTCTTGACCTCATGATTCACCTGCCTCAGCCTCCCAAAGTGCTGGGATTACAGGTGTGAGCCACCGCACCCGGCCTATAATTTCTTTAATCAGTGATTTACGGTTTTCAGTATACGAGTATTTGACTTCATTGGTTAAGCACGTGCCTGTTTATTCTTTTTAATGCCACTGTAAATGGAATGGTTTTCTTTAGTTCCTCTTTGGATTACTTATTGTTAGTGTATAGAAATACAACTGATTTTTGTATGTTGATTTTTGTATCCTACAATTTTGCTAAATGTTTATTCTAATAGTTTGTTTTCTTTAGCATTTTCTGTAATCACATCATCTGTAAACAGATAATTTTACCTCTTCCTTTCCAATTTGGACTTTCTTTCCCCACTCGCCTAATTGTTCTGGCTAGAACTTCCACTACTGTAACAGGCATCCTTGTCTCATTCCTCCTCATTAAGTATGATCTTAGCTGTGGGTTTTGCATAACAGCCTTTATTATGTTGAGGCAGTTTCCTTCTATTCCTAGTTTGTTGGAAGTTTTTATCTGAAAGGGTGATAAATCTTGTCAAATGCTTTTTCCGTATCAGTTAAGATGATTTTGTGGTTTTTCCTCTTTAACCTGTTCATTTGTTGACTCCTCCTTGCCACATCCCAGGAAAAAATCCCAGTTTATCATGGTATATAGTCCTTTTAATATGCTGTTGGATTTGGTTTGCTAGTATTTCGTTGAAAATCTCGCATCAGTATTCACAGGGCTATTAGTTTGTAGTTTTCTTTTGGTGCCTGGGTTTTGTATCAGGGAATATCCAAGGTCGTGTTCCAAAGCCAGCACTTGATCCTACATCCTAGCTCTGCTCTCAACAAAGTCGTCCTCTTTGAGAGCACAGACATGGGAAAAAAATCTGTACACACAAAAAATGTGTACACATATATGTATCTGTCTATGATCATCAGGTAAAATTCAGAAGATAGAGATGCCATGGTTTCCTGAGGGAGCTGCAGCACTTATGGTACTGGAAGGGAAGATGAAATAACAGAGAACGTTTCAAAAGAGCATGTTTTTTAAAAGTCATTGGCTCATCTGGGCGCAGTGGCTCACGCCTGTAATCCCAGCACGTGGGGAGGCCGAGGTGGGTGGATCACGAGGTCAGGAGATCAAGACCATCCTGGCCAACATGGTGAAACCTCGTCTCTACTAAAAATACAAAAATTAGCCAGGCATGGTGGTACATGCCTGTAGTCCCAGATACTCGGGAGGAGAATCATTTGAACCAGGGAGTCAGAGGTTGCATTGAGCCAAGATTGTGCCACTGCACTCCAGCCTGGTGACAGAGGGAGACTCCATCTCAAAAAAAAAAAGTCATTGGCTCACGCCTGTAATCCCAGCACTTTGGGAGGCCAAGGCAGGCAGATCACCTGAGGTCAGGAGTTTGAGGCCAGCCTGGCCAACATGGTGAAACCCCATCTCTACTAAAAATACAAAAATTAGCCGAGTGTGGTGATGGGCACCTGTAATCCCAGCTACTTGGGAGGCTGAGGCAGGAGAATCACTTGAACCTGGGAGGCGGAGGTTGCCGTGAGCCGAGATCACACCATTTGCACTCCAGCCTAGACAATAAGAGCAAAATTCTGTCTTAAAAAAAAAAAGTCATCAAGATAGTAGACAGGGTAGATGTGGGCACAGACAGGCAGACCAACCTGTTTAAAGCCCCAGCTACCTAGTGATAACACTGAGATCAAAACCTGAAAACATTCCGACTCTTGACTATAGAAAATGCCCCAACAAGCCAGAGACACACGTTCCCTAACCTAGAGCGCTGCATACTCTCACAGACATCAGAGTATAGGACTGTGTCTGCTGGCTAAGCTTACAGACACGCTCCACATTCTCCTGGAACGTGCCGGGCTGGGAAATAATAAAAGCAGGTATGACAGGAGTGACGATCAGGAAAGGGATAGAAGAGGAAGGAATTTCTCTCCCCACTGAGACAAAAATGGGAGTGGCAGAATCTGTCTGAGGTAACTATTTTGGAACTCTGGAGTCTAACTTGAATGCTTGCAACTTCCAAGGAAACTCTTGGCTGGTAAATTGCCGTTGATTTTGGTCAATCTCAGCTGTTAGGATATTAGCGTCTCCCCAGCCTGAGTCTTGTGGTAGGCAACCATGCCCATGTTCCTGGCATGACTTCCTCAAGCCAGGGTGGAAGTCTTGTCCTCCACATATCAAGGTCCAGTGTTTTGATTGCAGAAGTGCAGACATACAGGTGGCAGCCATTGTTGCATTCCCTACTGGCTGAAGTGGCTTCCAGAGGATTTAAGGGAACAGCCTCAGCTGTTTTTCTTCTTACCTGTTTTTCCATTTGGGGAGCCGGGCTTAAGGATTAGGATATTGAAAAGCAAGTGTGTGGACAAGTTACTTGGGCCTCCTGCCAACAGCCAGTAAGATGCCAAGTCCCTCAGTCACAAAGCCACATGAAAATGAATTCTGCCAGCAACCTGGAGGAGCCTGAAAGAAGATTCTCCCTGGTGGAGCCGTGAGATGAGAATACAGTTTGACTGACACCTTGATTGCAGCCTTGTGAGTCCCTGAGCGGAGCATTCAAATAAACTGTGAAATAAATGTGTATACAGGGCAATGCAGAAAGCCACTGCAAGTACCTAGAGAAATACGCACGCTCAGAAGAGACATGGGAAGACTTTAAGCTTTCACCTCAAGCTGATCCAGAGATAACCCTCAATAGTTGTTGTGGGGAAACAAGGGTAAATGCTGGGGGGAAAAAGGAGAATCTGATTTCCAGATTCAAATGTCCAGTTTTGAACAAAAATAATCACAAGATACACAAAGAAATAGAAAAGGAAGAAACAAATCAATGGAAACTATCATAAGAGGTTCAAAATATTTATACAGGCAGAACCACTCAATGAACTTGAAGATAGGGCAGTTGAAACTATTGAACAGGGAGGGTGGGGAGGGAGAAAGTGGGGAGAAATACCAGATATAGGTGATGGGGTGGGAGGAAGGCAGCAAACGACCGTGCCATGTATGTACATATGCAACAATCCTGCATGATCTGCACATGTACCCCAGAACCTAAAGTACCATTAAAAAAAAAAAAAGAAAAAATGAAAATCTAAGGAACTAATCTGTGGAATACCATAAATAAGAACAGAAGTAGAGAAACAAGGGCAGAAAGTATAAAGAAAGTTCAACAGAAAACTGCTCATATTTGATAAAAGACATGTATCTACAAACCCAAGAAGCATAACAAACTCCAAATAGGATAAGCTCAAGGAAACAGACACCAAGACACTTCACTGAAGACAAAAGACAACCGTGAAAGCAGCAAGAGAGAAGTAATTTATCACATACAAGAGATTCTCAAGATTTTCAGCAATTTTTCATCAGAAACCTTGGAAGTCAGAAGGCAGTGGGCTCATATATTAAAACTGCTGAAAGAAAGAAAACCTGTTAGAATTCTGTATCTAACAACCGTCCTTCAGAAATGAGGACGAAATCAATACTTTCCCAGATAGATAAAAGCTGAGGGAGTTTCCTTCTAGCATTTCTTGCAAAGAATGATAATAGTCTTTCAGGTTGAAACGCTAAACACTAAACTTCTTTAAAAGAACACTAAACTTAGAACTTCAAGTTGTAAGAAGAAATAGAGACTGCCAGTAAAGGTAAATACATGGACAATTATAAAATCTAACATACTCTAATGTTGGTTTGTAACTCTACTTTTTATTTTCTATGTGATTTAAAAGACAGATCCATTAACAACTGCTAATAATGGGTACACAATGTATAAAGATGTAATTTATGATGTCGGTAACAGTAAGGGAGACAGCACAGCACAGGAGCAGAGTTTTGTAAGTTATTCAAATTAGGTTGATATAAATTCAGTTTAGGTTGTAATGTTAGGATGTCCAGTGTAATCCTCACATTACTATAAAAAATGAACTAAACACAAAAGACAGTAGTGGAGGAAATGAGAGACCCAAATAAAATGTTTAAATGGCAGAAGGAAGTCCCTTCTTTTTTTCTTTTTTTTGGAGACAGTTTTGCTCTGTCACCAGGCTGGAGTGCAGTGGCGCGATCTCTGCTCACTGCAACCTCCACATCCCGGGTTCAAGCAATTCTTCTGCTTCAGCCTCCCGAGTAGCTGGGACTATAGGCATGCACCACCACACCCAGCTAATTTTTGTATTTTTTTAGTGGAGACGGGGTTTCACCATGTTGGCCAGGATGGTCTCGATCTCTTGACCTCACGATCTGCCCGCCTCAGCCTCCCAAAGTGCTGGGATTACAGGCGTGAGCCACCGTCCCTTATCAGTAAGTACTTTAAATGTAAAATGGATTGAATTCTGCAATCAAGACAGAGATTAAAGATGGCGGACCAGGAAGCTCCAGGGCCACATTTCCTCAAGAAAACATTGAGGGAAAGAAAGGCAACTAGGCACTCACAGGGCGCTCTAGAAACCAGTCAAAGGTCTATAGCAACCAGGCGAACACCCAGTCAAGAGAAAGCCACATTCAAAATAGCGTGTATGTAATTTTTATTTGCCCTTCTTCCATCCTTCCCTGGCACAACTGCGTGCTTGTTTGGGAGGAAGCTGCCCAGTTTCCAGTCTCTTCCCTTGCACCAGAAGGAGCAGAGCAGAACTTGACTGCAGTGTTCTGCCCTGTCTTTGGGCTGCCCGAGAAGGGCTGGTTTCTGTGTCTCCTGACTCAGAGGTTAAATAGGGAAGGTGACACGGTTCAGATCAAGAGCCATGAAAGGCAGTGGCAGGCATGACATGTAAAAGCTGCCAGGAGGACTACAGTGGATACCTGGTGCAAGAGATTATGGGCAGAATAATATAAGAGAACATCTTATTGCTTAGAAGCAGCTGGGTTAAGACCCTTTGAGAAATTAAGACTTTTAAAAGCAGCCATGTATATGGTAAAAGCCAAAGAAAAATGGAGGCCCCACCCAGAAAGACCTGAGATGACCTTAAGCTGTCACCTTGGGCTGATACCAAATATTAGGATATACCCTCTGAATTAGTGAAGGTTTTCCTTACCAGTCTTCAAAGACTGGAAAAGATGACTTGCTTTTGCAAATGCCCAGTTAAAAAAAAAAAAAAAAAAATCACAAGGAATACAAAGAAACAGGAAAACATGTCCCATTCAAAGGAACAAAATATATCTCTAGAAGCCATCCCTGAAGAAACAAAGGCATCAGACTTGCGAGAAAAGACTTTAAAACAGTTGTCTTGAATATGCTCAGAGATCTAAGGGAGAACATGGTGAAGAACTAAAGGAGATCAGGATAGAGATGTATGAACAAAATGAGAATATCAACAAAAAATAGAAATTATTTAAAAGAAGTAAATTCTAGAGCTGAAAAATACAATAAATGAAATATTCAATACAGTGGTTCAAGAGCCAACTCAAACAGGCAAAAGAAAGAATCAGAGACCTTAGAAAACTGATCATTTGAAATCACTGAACTGGAGGAGCAAAAAGAAAATCTGAAGCACCCAAGGGATTTATGGGCACATCGAGATGTCCAATGTAGGCATTATGGAAGTTCTAGAAAGAGAAGAGAGACAGGAAGGGGACAGAGCTTATTTGAAAAAATAATGGACAAAACTTTCCCAAATTGGAAGAAAGAAATGGACATACAAATTTAGGAAGCTCAACGATTTTCCAACTAAGATAAACCCAGAGAGACTCAAGCAAACACTAACAAAGGTGAAGGGTAAAATAGCTCCGTTTTAATAGTATGAAGCTTCAGTACCCAACTTTTTTGTTTGTTTGAGATGGAGTCTTGCTCTGTCACCCAGGCTGGAGTGCAGTGATACAATCTCGGCTCACTGCAACCTCCACCTCCTGGGTTCAAGCGATTCTCCTGCCTCAGCCTCCAGAGTAGCTGATTACAGGCATGTGCCACCACATCTGGCTAATTTTTGTATTTTTATTAGAGACAGGGTTTCGCCATGTTACTCAGGCTGGTCTCAAGTTCTTGACTCAAGTGAACCACCCGCCTCAGCCTCCCAAAGTGTGGAGATTACAGGCATGAGCCACTGCACCTAGCCCAATACCCCACTTTCAATAAATTATTAATAGAATAACTAGACAGAATCACTAAGGAAACACAGGACTTGAACAACACTATAGATCAGCTGGACCAAACAGACATACACAAAACACTGCCCAGCAACAGGCAGAATACACGTTCTTCTCAAATGCACATGGAACATTCTCCAGAACGGACTGTCTCCAGAGAGGTCATAAAACAAGTCTTAATAAATTTAAGAAGACTAAAGTCATACAAAGTATTTTTTCTGACCACAACGGAATGAAGCTAGAAATCAGTAACGGAAGGAAACTGGGAAATTCACAAATATGTGGAAATGAAACAAGATGCTTTTAAACAACCAATGGGTCAAAGAATAAATCACAAGGGAAATTAGAAAATATCTTGAGACAAATGAAAACACAACATACCAAAATTTATGGAATATAGTGAAAGCAGTGCGAAGAAGGATTATTCACCATGACCAAGGAAACTTATAGCTGTAAATACTTATATTAAAAAGAAGGTTAAAAATGAACAACCTACATTATACCTTAAGGAACTAGAAAGAAAAAAGTAAATCCAAGGCTAACAGCAGTAAGAAAATGAGTATTATAGCAGAGGAAAGAAAGGTTAGACAAATGAGAAGATAAATAAAGCTAAGAGTTGGTTCTTCAAAAAAGATCAACAAAATTGACAAAATTTTAGATGATTAAGAAAGAAGAATCAACTAAAATCAGAAAAGAGGGGACATTATTACCAATTTTACAGAAATATAAAGGATTATTAGTGTATTATGAACAACTGTATGCCAACGAATTGAATAACCTAGATGGAATGGATAGATTCCTAGAACTCTACAACCTACCGAGACTGAATCATGAAGAAACAGAAAATCTGAATAGACTCGTAACTAGTAAGAAGATTGAATCCAAAATCAAAAATGTCCTAACAAAGAAAAGCTCAAGACCAGATGGTTTCACTGGTGAATTCCATCAATACCAGTCTTTCTCAAACCCTTCCAAATAGTTAAGGAAAGAATGCTTCCTAACTTATTCTATGAGGCTAGCATTACTGTGATTTGAAAGCCAGACAAAAACACTACAAGAAAACTCTAGACCAGTATCCCTTATGAATACAGATGTAAAAGTCCTCAACAAAATATTAGCAAATTGAATCCAACAGCTTTTTCTTTTTTTTTTTTTTTGAGATGGAATCTTACTCTTTCACCCAGGCTGGAATATAATGGTGCTCTCAGCTCACTGCATCCTGCCAGGTTCACGTGATTCTCTCGCCTTAGCGTCCTGAGTAGCTGGGACTACAGGTGCCTGCCACCACGCCCAGCTAATTTTTGTATTTTTAGTAGAGACAGGGTTTCACTATGTCGGCCAGGCTGGTCTCAAACTCCTGCCCACCTTGGCCTCTGAAAGTTCTGGGATTACATGCGTGAGCCACCGTGCCTGGCCCCAAGAGCATAATAAAAGGATTATTTACCACAGCCAAGTGGAATTTATCCCAGGAAGGGAAGGGTGGCTCAACATAAGAAAATCAATCAGTGTAGCACATTACATTAATAGAACAGAGGGAAAAAAACATGTACATCTCAACTGATACAGAAGGGCATTTTACTATATATAAGCAATCCCCCTGAGATCAGGAACAAGACAAAAATTCCCACTTTTACCACAACTATTCAACATTGTACTGGAAAGTATAAGCCAGAGCTAATAGATAAGAAATTGTAGGCATCCAAATTGGAAGGAACAGGCAAAGCTATCTCCTACAGATAGAACATGGCAAAGAATTCACAAGAAAGCCACTAGAGCTAGGAAATCCATTTTTGCCAAGTTTTAGGATACAAGATTGACACACAAATGCAGTTATGTTTCTATATACCAGCCACAAATGATCCACAAAATAACTTAAAGCAATTATGTTTATAATAGCATCTAAAAGAATAAATCTAACCAAGCAGGTGAGAGACTTGCCATTTGTCTGCTGAAAACAAAAAAGTTAAAACCTAAGTAAATTGAAAAGACATCCCATGTTCATAGATTGGAAGACTTAACTTTGTTAGATGTCAATAATGCCAGGTGTGGTGGTTCACACCTGTAATCCCAGCACTTTGGAATGTCTGGTGGGTGGACGAGTTCGAGACCAGCCTGGGCAACGTGGCAAAACCCCATCTTTACTGAAAATACAAAAATTAGCTGGGCATGGTGGCACACTCCTCTAGTCCCAGCTACGCAGGATGCTGAAGCAGAAGAATGGCTTGAACCCAGGAGGCGAAGGTTGCAGTGAGCCAAGATTGTGTCACTGCACTCTAACCTGGGTGGCAGACTCTGTCTCAAAAAAATAAGGAAGTCATCCTCATGCACATCCTCCTGTATATTATTTTAAATTATCTCTAGGTTGCTTATAATTCCTAATACAGCATAAAGGCCGTGTAAATAGTTTTTATTCTGTATGGTTTAGGAATAATGAAAAATCTGTTCATGTTCTGATGCAAGCATCTGTTTTTTAAAAAAAAAAAAAATTTTTTTTTGAGCTGGAGTCTCGCTGTGTCACCCAGGCTGGAGTGCAGTAGTACGATTTCAGCTCACTGCAGACTTCACCTCCCAGGTTCAAGCATTTCTCATGCCTCAGCCCAAGAAGCTGAGACTGGTCTCCAACTCCTGACCTCATGTCATCTGCCCACCTTGGCCTCCCAAAGTGCGGGGATTACAGGAGCCACCGCACTCGGCCAAAAAAGTATTTTTGATCCCCGAATCCATGGATGTGGAACCCACAGATATGTAGGGCTGACAGTATTTTACTACAATTGTATTTTTATTTATTTATTTATTTATTATTTATTTGAGACAGAGTCTCGCTCTGTCACCAAGCAGTCACGTGATCTCGGCTCACTGCAACCTCCGCCTCCTGGGTTCAAGCAATTCTGCCGCCTCAGCCTCCCGAGTAGCTGGGACTGCAAGCACACACCACCATACCCGGCTAATTTTTGTATTTTTAGTAGAGATGTAGTTTCACCGTATTGGCCAGGATGGTCTCAATCTCCTGACCTGGTGAGCCTCCCAAAGTGCTGGGATTACAGGTGTACGCCACTGCACCCAGCTTTTACTACAATTTTTTTTAAAGGGAAAAAAACCAGTGTGCAAGGAAATTCTGAACTTTCTCCATTCCATTTTTTGCTTGATAGAGCACTTTCAACTGACTACTGCAGTGTCAGCAGTTTCCCTTACAATTCTATCCTTAACTTCGTCCTCTCTCCTTGGAAGGCCCTTGCCAGTACTCCTGCCTACACACTTCCTTTCTTGTGAGTTTGCAAAGACACTGGAATCTCATTTCCACACCAAAGTAACAGACGCCAAAAATGTAAAGTCGTGAGTTTATTGCATATGTAACAAAATGAACCTGACCTCCTGGGTCCAGCCTGCTGTACAATCACTGTTTGCTTTGTGTTTCCAGCTGGTTCCATAACCACATTAAATAGAACTAGTATATCATTAAATACTTTTGATTTTGACATAAAACAGAACATTAGTGTACAACTTTCACAAAATAAATCAGCGATAAAAACAGTGGGAAGGATAGCAGCAATACTTAAGACGTTACAAAATAAATTAAAAATACATTATAAAGTGGTTGAGAAACAAAAATAAACATTAATTTTTAAAATCCATACTATGTTTCGGGAAGGCTGCCGTGCGGCACACACCTGGCTGCAGATGGTGGGGTGGGGGGGACATTTTCTCTGCAGAAGGCCTTTCCTGACATCTCAGATTGGGTGACCCACCTAATCTGAATTCGAACCATACGGCCCAACAAGTTAGGGGTCGGAATTCGATCTGGTGGCAGATTCTCTCTTCAGAATTTGAGAGAGCCCTTTTCCCGTTGCCCAGGGCCTCCCAGGCAGCCTGAGCTCTTCCCTGAGTGTCGGCTGATGGCCGCTGGTAAGGGCAAGCCTGAAAGGTCAGGCCCCTGAAGCATCTGGGCAGAGGGGCGGGGGGCATGGCTGGATCACCTGGGACCACTGAGAAGGGCGACACAGAGATCACACATGAATGGGCTTCGCACGGACCCAAAGTAGAACAGTCGGGAGCTTTTACCGTTTGCTTGCCATATTGAGTTCTTGGGGGTGGTTCAAAAGGACCAAACAAACCATCATAGAAGCTGAAGGTTCTAGGAGTGCGATGCCACCCACAGGGAGGCCTGTTTGGAAAGAGTGAACTGGAGCTCTGGAAAGGGCTGTGACACTCACATGACTGATGACAAGGCGGCAAACCCACACGCAGGTGGAAGTGGAAAAGCAGAGACAGGCTGGGCTGGGACGGGAACGCACGTGTCCGGCGGGGCCACCCGTGGAGGACACAGCCCTCTGGCTCTGGGCTGAAGTGCCACCCGGCACGAGAGGCAGGGCAGCACTGACCAGCACGGGGCTGGCAGGTACAGCTGCTAAGGCTCGCTTCCGACTCCTCCCAACAGCAAAAAGGTAGTTTTAAAGGCGTCAAATGCAACATTCCTGCTTCAAAGTCTTTTAAACCACAAGACCCTGGTTTCCTTCCTAATTACTTGAGATTTTGGATACCACCACCAGGAAAATCAGGTGGTACCTCCGACCTCATCCCGGAGGCCACTTCAGTTCTTGGATGGATGTCTCTCCCGCCTCCTGCGGGTTAGGCTCAAGATGAGAGTGGGCTCTCTGGGGGAGGTCTGTAGTTTTCACTTCCTCGCCTTCAAGAGGAAGATGCAAGGAAAGGCTGGATAGAGCCACTGGGGAATGGGCTTCTAGAATGCCCTCAGGAAGCATCATGGTGAATGACACACAGGATACGCCCACCTGGGGCAAGGCAGAAGTTTTGAAAGAGGCTAAGCCCACCATTTGGCCTGGACTTTTGGAATGAGGGATTGAACTTTCCTCCGGCAGCAAACCTCATTTGGCAGCCCTTCCATTCTAGAACCTCGGCAGCCCAGAAGGGAACAGTGACAAACAAACAGAACAGATAAAACAGTCATCCACAAGGTCCTTCCCATGCCATATCAGACCCACAGCGGGATCCCAGAGACTTTGACAGCAGTGAAATGTCTTGCTAATGAATTACCCTGTACTTGCCCCCACCCCCAAACAAAAAGAACAACAAAGAAACCATACAGGAACATTGGTTGCTGCTTTGTTTTTGCCAAAGTTCAGCTACTGGACATCAAGCCACTTTAAGATAAAACTGTTTGACTTGTGCAAACCGTAGATGGTGTCAGAAACTTCGAGTCTAGGCTTGCTTTTGGCCTTGCTCATCGTACGAAGACATCTGGGCAAGCGAACTGAGTAGCGATCGTCACCGGCTGCCACTGGGAAAGGGGCCACATGAGGCAGTGTGTAGTCGACCCCCCACCCCCGTGGTCACAGGTTTGCGTCCACACCCTGCTTTTTGTAGACAGTATCTTTGGGTGGATTTGCCTCGAGGTTATCCTTTCCCCATTGCGTTTAAGCGAGTTCACCCCACGCCAGCAGCCGCGGTAACACCGTTGTGTTAGTTTAGCTCCTAGCAGTTGCCGCACCATGGTTCACTAGTATTTTCAGTGACACGGGCGATGCTCTTCTATGGACAACAGTAGCACAGAGGTCACAGCTTTGGGACTGACTGGTTGGCTCTAGGGCTGGTTTTGGTCTGTTCTTTTATACACTCCATGACTTGGTGTTTTCACTGAAAAAAAGTCAAACTGGACAGATAATGCAGCAAAAGGAACCCTTGAAAGATCATTTTTCTCGTTTTGTAAAACAGAATTTTTAGCCAAGATACCCAGAAGAGAAATATCCTGGGCCTCCAGGAAAAGCTGCTCCAATTCCTTCTCCTTTCAAAGGGGAAACACATTTTGACTGAAGCTTCCTGCTGTGGCAGAATTCCAATAAGCATACATTATATAGTTATTTTTCAGTTGGAAATTTCTGCTACCCATAACAGGCTGCTGGGATGTGAAACTTGTAATCTGAGCTCTGGTAAGATATCTAGCAGCTGCTCAAACTGAAAAGGGGCCTCCAGGCTGTTTGTTTTGAGATGGAATAGCTGGGACAACCACCAGTTCCAAACCCTCAGTCAACCACGCTCAGTCCCCTAACTGTGAGCTGATGCTCCTATAAAGAGCTCAGGGCCGTGAGCCTTATCACCACATGGGTTGCAACCATAGCAGAATATCCTGTGTGACCGAAGCCAAAGGCGCTGGCTGCGTTTTATTGGATGGGTGATGGAAGTGGGTGGGAGTACTATAATAAGGAGGGATGTATGGGTGGGAGCCACCAACAAAAGTCCCCCATCCCCCTCCCGCAACAGAAAGGAGAGAGACAACCCTTTCCCCTCAGATGATCTGGAATTCCAGGGCCTCTGCCAGCTTTGCAGGAGGCACACAGAAGCTGGATGCTTTTGGTCTGGTGGCCACGAGCTAGACTCTGTTGCCTTTGGTTGTTTTTCACTCCACAGCAAACCCGCAGGTCTCCTCCACGGCTGTCAGCAGCTTCTCGTAGAGCTTCTCATAGGACTCATATGGTGGAATGTCGATCCGGTTAAAGCTGAAAAAGGACAAAAGAATGAGAGTCACCGCATGGGCAGTCCAGCCCTAGGACCAACCTCAAGGCCAACGACAGGTGGCAAGAAGTGTGTGTGGGAAGGGGAAAGGAATGGGGGCAGGGCGGGGGTGGCAATGAGTTATCCATGTTCCCTCTGTGCTTTTCTGCTTCTAATACAAAGATTTTTAATTTGTTTTTGCTTTTTAGTAGAGACAGGGTCTCACTAGGTTGCCCAGGCTGCTCTCCAACTCCTGGCCTCAAGTGATCCTCCTGCTTTGGCCTTCCAACATGCTGGGATTACAGGCATGAACCACTGTGCCCAGTCAACACACAGCAGAGTAAGTCTTCGGCCTTCACAACCAAAACATAACCAAATTACTGTTTACTGCTTCTCTCAGGACAGTGCTCTCCACTTGCTTTTGGTTTGTCTGTCTTTGGGAGAAATTCCTTCTCTGTGCTGGGAATGCCTCCTTGGCAGCCCCTGTAACCCAGACTGGCTGTCAGGCACGTCATCACTGATGACGCACTGTGTGTCTGTCTGTTCCTCTGGGACTTGACCTGAGACCAAAATGGGGCAGTCTGGAAAATTCCCTGCAAAAACAAAATAGATCCCAAAACTAGTAAGATGATAAATCCTTAAAAGATGAAATGAATATTTAACTTTTGACTCTGTATTTCCAGGGGGAAACTGGTTCCCAGTATTTGTGGAAAGAAAAATGTCCTTTAAGAAGCTATCGCAGCAAACCAAAAAATACAAAATTGTGACCCAGAGGACATACAGTGACTTCTTGACTTCCTAGGGGTAAGTAATTAGGGACGGTTTCTGTCTCTACAGAGCCATGTTCCAGGGCAGGCACACTTTTCTGAAGCGTCAGAGGCTACTTTTCACATCCGTCTTACCCCAAGCACTAAACTGCTGAAGACAAAAGCCTCATGAGGAGGCGCCCACCCAATGTGGCGCGTTCCCATAGTGGGACGCCACAGCCATCTCGGAGCAGGGCCTTGGCACCCACCACGGTCCAGGACCAGCTGTATTAATCCCCGTTTCACAAATGTGGAAAACCGAGTTAAAATATGAAGCCACTTGCCCCGAATCACATGTCAGGGTGTCACAGCTAGCATCTGATCCCAAACTTCCACCACCTCATGGGGCATCTCAGCAGCATCTAGAACTGGTTCCCCCAAGGAGATGCGGCTGTTTGTCTCAATGGATGGTTCCAGGACAAAGTGTGTGCAAGTGATTGGATTTTTAAAGCATACAGGGAATAATCTATGGAGACTCATTTTTAAGTTAAAATTTAGGAAGAAAACATTTGTCAATAGACAGGGTGCATCTGTCATAAGCAGGATTCCAAGAAGACGGGGACCCAGAAATGTCAGATACAGTGAAGGCTAATACATCCAACTGAAAAACTAGCCAATTTTCCTTACCAGCAGGTGCATGTACACACACACATGGCACAAGACCTGGCAAAGAGGAAGACTTGAGCACGCTGGGGTGGTAGCCACGCTCCACAGAAACACCAGTGTCAATTACGTGCTCATCACAAAATTAGTTTCATAAGAGACTCTGATAGCCTTTGTGTGGCATACTGCAAGGTACCTGTCCCATCTGATACAGCGTTACTGCCACTCATTGAGGCTTAGCATAAATGAAACACAGTCCTACGAATCAGAAAACAGCTTTAGAAAATAACATGAGGCCAGGAGTGTAATCTCAGCACACTGGGAAGCTGAGCCAGGCGGATCACCTGAGGTCAGGAGTTCCAGACTAGCCTGGCTAACATGGTGAAATCCCGTCTCTACTAAAAACGTAAAAATCAGCCAGGCGTGGTGCCGGGCATCTGTAATCCCAGCTGCTCAGGAGGCTGAGGCATGAGAATTGCTTGAACCCAGGAGGCAGAGGTTGCAGTGAGTCGAGATTGAGCCACAGCACTCCAACCTTGGTGACGAGTGAAACTCCATCTCAAAAAACCAAACAAAAAACTAAATCAAGAGAAAATCTCTATTTAAATTTTAGGTTACTAAAATATGCTGTAGATTTATGTTTTGTTTTGTTTTTGTTTTTGTTTTTGAGACAGAGCTTCGTTCTTATTTTCCAGGCTATAGTGCAGTGGCACGATCTCCGGTCACCACAACCTCTGCCTCCCAGGTTTAAGCAATTCTCCTGCCTCAGCCTCCCAAGTAGCTGGGATTACAGGGGCACGCCACCACACCTGGCTAATTTTTATATTTTTAGTAGAGACTAAATTTCACCATGGTGGCCAGGCTGGTCTTGAACTCCTCACCTTGTGATTTGCCTGCCTCGGCCTCCCAAAGTGCTGGGACTACAGGTGTGAGCCACCATGCCCCGCCAAGTTTAGCAATAATTTTGGCCCTCTTATACCTATTTTGTTACATGGCTGGTAAAGCCACTCTATACAGTGTTGCCATGTTGGGGAAAAAGTCACTTGCTTGAGGGCTTCAGAATTGTCATTCAACTGTAGGATTTTTCCTTCTGTCTCAGGTGCTGTGGCTTTTGAGTTCTGATGATGACAAAAATATTTTGGCAGAGACGTGGTTTCAAAACAAAACTAAGGTGACCGCCTGCATCTTCCAGGACAGGCCCCCGGACTCTGACATGCCGGCCACAGTGCTTACCAGGTATGGGCCTTCGGAAGGTTGTCTGTGTTTGCGTCTATCAGGTGGATGGTGAACAGCCGGGGCCCTGCCGCGCCTGTAGAACCTTACGAGACAACATTCTAGTTAATGCACTTCAGAGGCACAGCCATGGCGCATCCCGGCCACACAGCCCCCCACAAGCCAGGGCCCTGACCACGTTCCCAGCCACCACACCCAGGCAGGCTGTCCTGTGAGAGGGCCGTGGAGTTCACAGGCCCGGTTTTAGGATATGCCTGCAGTGGCCATCAAAGTGACAAAATGCAGACTTTTTTGAGACAGGGTCTCGCTCTGTTGCTCAGGCTGGATTGCAGTGGCACAATATTGGCTCACTGCAACATCTGACGGCCGGGTTCAAGCAATTCTCCTGCTTCAGCCTCCCGAGTAGCTGGGATTACAGGCATGTACCACCATGCCCAGCTAATTTTTATATTTTTAGTAGAGACGGGATTTCACCATGTTTCCCAGGCTGGTGTCAAACTCCCGGCCTCAGGTGATTCATCTGCCTTGGCCTCCCAAAGTGCTGGGATTACAAGTGTGAGCCACCTCACCCGGCCAAAATTCAGACATTTTTGGAATATCTCACGGGGCAGAGCAAGGACTGCTAAGGACCCTCCTAAAGTACACTCTGACCATGAGCCTGCTCCAAATAGGTTCCCTGAGGGTCAAAGCTATTTGTACCCACCCTCTGGAACAGACGACTTGTCCACCAATTCTGTAGGGCAGGGAGAGGTGCCAGGCCCCTGCTTGCTCAGGTCTCCCCAAACTCAGCCCCAAATGAGCACCAAGCTGGCCAGCACAAAGACCACCAGCTGACTGGGCTGCCGGGTGCTGGGAAAGGGGGGCACAGAGGCCGCTGGCCTGGACTTTGCTGCCCCTTGCTCCTGTATATTCACAGATACTCATTTCAACCTGGGCTGAGGTCAGCGTTAGGACAGGAATCCAGGAGAGACGAGGATAAGCGGAGATCCCATCTTTATAATGGACAGAGGGTCTTGGAGTGCACCCCCCTGGTTCCTGGGGACCAGGGGCAGGAAGCTCATAGTCCACACCCTCCAACCCCGATCTCCTGGGGAGTCAGGACAGGCTGAACCAAGTATGCCCAGGTGAGGGCTTCAGAGACCTCCTGCAGGGCCCTGGCGGCTCTGCCTGGCCCTGCTACCAGTCATTCCCCTCCCTCAGCACCAGCACTCCGGTACTGGACTGTGACCCTGTCAGGTGAGCCCTGGTCACCTCTGACCCACCTTCTAGACACTTCAGGGACACTGGCCTAAAGCCCATCTGATTAGGGGACTGATGAGACCCTTACGATGACAGAGATTCTCTCTAAGCAGGAAAGTTTAGCACGTGGGCCTGGTGCGGGCAAGACAATGGCGGCGTGGTCACAAAGCCTGGATTCCTGCCCTGGCTCACCGCTCACATCTTCCTGGGTTTTTTTTCCCCCTTAGAGGGAAAATAAATCCCATGGCCTCAGAGAGTCTCGGCTTCCTCTTCCATGGAATGGGGCTAGGAATGGGGCTAATCCCCGCTCAGCCAGGCTCTCCGGGTTGTTGGGAGAACTGAAGGAGAAAGGCTTTGTAAATAACGGGCTCCAGCAAGCTCTGCGAGCAGCTGTCATGGTCAGGCTGGTCAAGCAGATGAAGGCTCCCATATACGAGTGGGTCTCAGCCTCAAACCCCTTTTTATTCATGCTGGGCCCCTGGCAGCAAATCCATAGGCAGAGGTCATGATGGAAAACAGGCGGGTGCCCTGATGACCTCCTTTGACCCAGCGAGTCAGAGGGAATATTCTGCATTCACAGTGTGTCTATATGTCTATGAGCATTTATAGTCCAGTCAGCTCAATTTCAGTATGGTGACACCCTTCACCTCAGTCCTTCCAGCAGCATCCGCTCCAAGCCCTAAGTGTAGAAGATGACCTACAGGCAGATCGGCACCTGTCCCACAGAATTCCACCCCACTTCCAGCAACCCGCGTGGCTTAAGCAGAGTGAGCATCACAGCACCTTTCGGTGTGTTTGTGGCTAAGTAGGGGTTCATGTGCAGCTTCAAGCTTCGGAGCCACTGAGACTGGGGTGGTTCCCCCACAGCTCTGTACCCAGGGTCTTGGCTAAGCTGGGCTCACAGAGATGGAAAGTGCAAGGCCTCCCAGACACTTCAAAGGCCCCTGCTGGCCAGACCCTCTTGGCTTTTTGGAAGCAGTGAGGAGGGGGAACCCCCGTGCCCGAGGGTGGCTCTGCAGTCTTTGCTTACACACGGCCCCTGCCAGGTGGCCACCTCTGCAGCGCAGAGCATTCATTACTGGAGAACACTCCTTATGCTGTTTTCCAGCACATGTCTGCAAAAAACATCGCAGCCACCTTCACTCTTCCTGCCCACAGCCCGCATAGACGTGTAATCAAATAGCCCCGCCTCCACATCAGTCACCTTGCAAAGCTTTGAAGCCTTGGAGCGGGACTCTCGTGGACCCAGTCACAAACTGCAGCAGCCTGGCCCTCCTTTCTTCATCAAACGTCTCCACCGCTTGCCAGAACCACCGGACGATGTTGCTGTCAGCCACACAGTGCTTCAGCCGCGTGTTCGACTTCCAGTCGTTCAGGTCTATTTTATCCAGGCCGCCTATGATCAGCTGAGGAGGTGCCGAAAGGTGAGTTACTCCCAAAATGTATAAACCCATGTCAGGACACGCCTCCTAGGTACCCAACACACACACAAGTGAAAAGTCGGTTCCCAAACAAAGCAGTGGCTATGTCCAAAGAAACTAGACAGTAGTTGAGACAGGAAGAAAGCTACAAACAGAACACCTGTGGTACATGCTTCCCTCTGCCTCCTCCAGGCTGGTCTCTGACCCGAGGACCACGGTGCACAGCTACTGATGGGACATCATCTTACAACCAAAGCGGGGTTTCTGCTCTGCATCGGTGAGGAGTATCAAAGAACCACCCAGCGACACTGAACAGAGCTAACCGTGAGTAAGAGCACGTCCCGGGGTCTCTCCAGGACACTCAGAGACATGTGGAGTTTCAAGTCTGAAGAAAGGACAATTCAGCAAGAGTTACGTGGGGCTGGGGTAGATGGGACGTGTTTCTGCAACTTGCTTAAAAAGTTCACCCCCTGCTGGGTGCAGTGGCTCACGCCTATATTCCCAGCACTTTGTGGGGGCTGAAGTTGGGTGGATTACTTGAGCCCACAAGTTCAAGGCCAGCCTGGGCAACATGGCGAAACCCTGTCTCTACAACAAATATAAAAATTAGCCAGGCATGGTGACATGCACCTGTAGCCTCAGCTACTCAGGAGGAGGGAGGATCACTTCAGCCTGAAGTGGAGGTTGCAGTGAGCCAAGATCACACCACTGCACTCCAGCCTGGGCAACAGAGCAAGACTCTTTTTTTTTTTTTTTTTTTTTTGAGACAGAGGAGTTTCGCTCTTATTACCCAGGCTGGAGTGCAATGGCGCGATCTCGGCTCACCACAACCTCCGCCTCCTGGGTTCAAGCAATTCTCCTGCCTCAGCCTCCCGAGTAGCTGGGACTACAGGCGTGCGCCACCATGCCCAGCTAATTTTTTTTTTTTTGTATTTTTAGTAGAGACGGGGTTTTACCATGTTGACCAGGATGGTCTCGATCTCTTGACCTCATGATCCACCCGCCTCGGCCTCCCAAAGTGCTGGGATTACAGGCGTGAGCCACCGCGCTCGGCCAAGATTCTGTCTTTAAAAAAAAAAAGACACAAAAGTTCACCCCAGAACTACTGCCCCATCCAAGCTCTTGGCTCCCAGGCTCTCCTCACTGGCAGTAGAAAGACTTGGAGAACAATCTACAAGGCTTGAGCTGTTT